>PNEQ01101777.1:0-16629 GCA_003012365.1 Medauroidea extradentata | reverse complement strand
CCACCCCACTACCCTTTCCTCCCACCCTCCACCCCACTACCCTTCCCTCGAATCTTGTGCCTCGTCGAGGTCGAGAAGTGGTAGATAGCTGGAATTTGCAAACCATACTGTCATTGGTAATTTGCCTTCATTATCTTCAACTCTTATATATCAGCAATCAAGATTTATCAGAGAACCACTACATTTTGATATGGCTAAAACTCATTTTTGTACTGAGTCAAATGTTCATACGTACAAAGTATTAGATAAATATCCAGATTCAAACAAATATGGAAGTGGGTATTCCACCCGTTTCTACTTTAAAGCTGACAAAAGTTATGTTATTGAACCTGGCGAATGGGAAGTGATAAGCACTGGTTATTACTGTGTTCCCGCCATGGACGAGTATGTTGACCTTTTAATATGTCCAATTTTACAAGGTTGCAATACACACCTAATTGCACGAAAAAGAATAATACGACCTACAGCATTGGAACGAATTCTAAGTATAGAAGGTACAGAAGTAAAACTAACATTCTTGAATGAAGGAAATCATCCAATCTATATATGTGCAGACGATGATATTATACATGCTTGTTTGCTGGATGCATCTCGTGCTGTTTTTTAATGCGGCGTGAAATTCCGACCATGTCATTGAAGGTAAATCTATGTTTTGGATTTGTTGGATTGCACCCAGGATTTTCGACAGTTCTAGACGATACTGGAATTCCATTTTGTGAAGATTGTCGGCCAGCAAAGTAAGTGTTTGCAAAGGAGAGAAATTTTGAAGACTCCGTATAGGGGAAATAATATGGAAGAATGAAATGATGTATTATTTTATACTATTATAAGTTTGAGCCGAAGACCTAGCTCTTTTTAATGTGTTAGGGATGGTTTGCTGTTTCTTGCGTTTAGGAATGTATGTGGATTCTTCTTCTGTATGCTCCGACGACGTAACATCTATTATGATGTCTTCTGTCGAAGGAGATAGTGGATCAACTTCATTTACCTCCACCATGAAAATGCAGTTGCACCCTTTCTATAACATAGCAGGAGCACAACATGTATTGGTTATATAATTCCGTAAACTGGTAATTGATGTAAAAACAGCATGAGATGCATCCAGCAAACAAGCATGTATGATATCATCGTCTGCACATATATAGATTGGATGATTTCCTTCATTCAAGAATGTTAGTTTTACTTCTGTACCTTCTATACTTCGAATTCGTTCCAATGCTGTAGGTCGTATTATTCTTTTTCGTGCAATTAGGTGTGTATTGCAACCTTGTAAAATTGGACATATTTAAAAGTCAACATACTCGTCCATGGCGGGAACACAGTAATAACCAGTGCTTATCACTTCCCATTTGCCAGGTTCAATAACATAACTATTGTCAGCTTTATAGCAGAAATGGATGGAATACCCACTTCCATATTTGTTCGAATCTGGATATTTATCTAATACGTTGTATGTATGAACATTTGACTCAGTACAAAAATGAGTTTTAGCAGTATCGAAATGTAGTGTTTCTCTTATAAATCTTGATTGCTGATGTATAAGAGTTGAAGATAATGAAGGCATATTACCAATGACAGTACGGTTCGCAAATTCCAGCTATCCACCTTTTCGACCTCGGCGAGGCATGAACTGACTCTCGGCGTCGTCGTCAGGCCTTTTATGTCTTAAAATATTCTGACTGTTGTTCACGATTTCAGCAGTCCCTAACATTCCACAGCAGCTTTGCCTAGATGAAATAGGTATGGTAGGTATTGTTTTGAAATCACGTACATGCACACAATTTTTTTTATTTGTCCTTTTTATAAATTTGGTTTTGCTACCCTTCCATAGCAAGCCACACTACTCAAGCCATTGTCTCAATTCTCCAACTAACTGATCGTCTACAGACAAATGAGGCTCCAGTAACATCATTTGGTCTGAGACTTATCAAACACCGCCGAATCCATGATTTATATGTTATTTTCTGACTATTTAAAGACAATAAATCTCCCATTCAAACGCAGCAGTCTGTCGTGATTGTTTGTACTTTGACAGCTGATTCTTCCCATGATTCAATATGCGAATGCTCCGAGCCAAGCTGTCTATTTAGACTCGTGCTAAGATTTTCTTCAGGCATTTGTCTTGTCTTTGATCTACTAATTATTTTTTAAAGTATTGCTGAAATCTCCTTTTGGTAGACATATCTCACAATATATTTCCAGGAATACCACTTTGTCAAATCAGATTGCTTAGTTTTGTGATCATGTTGTGTCAGCTCATTTAGCATTACCCAGGGTGCACCACGAGGAGGCGAGCTGACTTTGCACCCCAATTAATTAATACAAAAAAAGTTCAGTATTATATGTATTCTTAGATGGTAAATATAGATTTTTCAACCATGCTAGTCAGCTTCAGTCTATGTGAACAACTTATTTTCTTAATATTTATGATTTGATAATAGGTATGCACAATGTATAATTAACTGAAACAATAAAAAATTGGTAAGCATTTGAAAAAAAAAAAACATATTATACTTAAGAAATGTAACTGATGCTAGTTATAGTCGGCTGTTCTGACTGTAAGATAGTTGTGTTGAGCATGCAAACCAGGTGCATGAACAATGTGAGATGTGGAGGTGCAGTATTCCATATGATTGGTTAAAAGCCTTTTCCCTAGGAAACTTGTGGCTCCGGCAGTTCAAAGAATGTATATTTTAAGGGGCTTAAACCGAGTTTCTATGTATGGAAAACTAATACAGTAGTCACTTTACTGTTATTTTATAAGATAGGATTGTGATGTTTCCACAGCACAGTTTATTAGTTCTTCAAGTACTAGACTATTTTGTGTGTGCTGGAAACATTGTTTACATGTGTGCCATTATTATAATATATGTATAAAGTACAGCTTTTCTTTGTTCTTTGCAGGCAGAAGCAGAAGAGAGTGAAACAGAAGGAATGTGGTCAGACATGGACCTGGAACTCAATAGCCAATGAGAGGAACATTAGTATTTAAGTTAATGAAATGATTATACTATATTATCATCAATTGTCTATTAATATTTGGTCAAGACTGAGTGGATTTTTTTGTTAAGTGTTTTTATTATGAATTTGTATTATTAAATATTTTTTTTTACATGAGGTTTTATTTTTATGTGCAATTTTGTAATGAGTGTTCATCTTGTGATTAAAATCACCATAGCTATAGAATTTTACTTTTCAGTATATAAAACAAGACGTGAGTTATAGTGGTCCTTTGAAACAGTGTGGTTAGAATGGGCCGATTCCCTCTGCCTCAGTGATACTGCACATAAGGTATGCAGGCATGCCCGGCACTGCCGTGATTGCGAGTTGCCATTGGCTGCGTGCCAAACCACACAATGTAGTTGCTGGTGCAAAAGCAAGCACTTGCAGTGTACCTCTGCAGCTGGGTATATGGCCTGGCAAGGGAGGAAGAGTTAGTAAGCCTCAATGCTAATACAAGGACCAACTTTCGCTAGAGGTGATTTCTTCATGGTCAGCTGCCTGCCCTCCACCTATACAAACATGAGTGCCAGCGTGGCATGTGAGACAGATCATAACCTACAAGTCAGAGGTATTTTGCAAGTTGGCAGTAATACATAAATTTTCTGTCCAATAAGGCTATATGTGGTTAGCATTTCACTCTTGAATCCCCATCTCAATCATATTATTCCTTCCCTCATCCCAAACACCTACATAAAACACAGAAGGGGTTAAGCTTGAGCAAATGTATAAGCAATATAGACCCCCCCCCCTACTTCTCTTTTGAAGCTAAAAACATTGATAGAATCATTATCAGACAGCCATCTTAAGAATGAAGTTCGGCTGCATTTTCTGACTTCACTACAACAGTAGGGATAATCACTGATTTAACACATGTTTACGTAAACTAACTTTGTAAGATCATATGATCTCTCAAAGCTACAATAGTATCAAATCTGACAATCAACTAGGCAGTGCGAAATGTAGGATTGGATGTGAGAGCAGGAGGGTGAATGTAACTCGGATGCAATGTAAATTTACGATAATTGTGTACAAAGCTACCTCGAGATTGCATGCCTATGTAAGACATAAATGACCAAGACCTGGCGAATTTCATGGAAAACGCTAACATATTCACTTGTATGTTTAACATATTCTGTTTGCAAAAACTGTATCGTTTTTCATATAAGAGCAGTTAGTAAGCATTTTTTAAGGCCATGCTCTCTAGTTTCTACTTCTTTAGCAATATTAATTTTTACGTGTAAACGAGAGCAGATCTCAAAAATCTGTCTGGCAGTTTTGTTTAAAATTGTCTTTTTCAAGTTGGCAGAGTTTTTCAAGGCAGTAAATACTATGGTTTTAGCTAAATTACATAATTAATTAAATTCTGGTTAACTTTTAGTCAAAACTGTATAATTACTAGCTATGAAAAAATAATTATTGCAAAACATGGTGAAACTAAAGAGAATGGTATTAATTTGACATGCTGCAGATGCACATGTAGTTAACTTCCTCGCGAGATGCTGGCTGTCTTACATTGTTGATTTTTGTCTTAACAATGAACATTTGTAGGTAAAGCATGTAACATACCTTCCATAGATTTCGTAAATCAAATAAGGTCACCTGATGATTCTCTGAACAAGAGGTCTTTAATAGAACAAAATATTTACTGTATAATAATTCTCAGATGAGGTAGGGCCCTAAACTCTGTATAATTACAATAAATTAGAGGAGTAAACTTATAATCTTGTCAACTTCCAAGATAAGCAATGCAGCGCGGGGCCAACAACCTGGCATCGCCCTATTTTTTTTATGGTTAGGACATGAAAAAAAAATTAAGAGGATGACTTTGACACAAACCCTCATAATCCAAAAATATATGTCTACGAGAAACATTTCATTTTAAGATGCAGAGCTACACGTAGATTCATGCAGACTGCCGTACTATTTGTTACACAAAACGCATATTCTTTCTTATCATTCACCAGGCCCTTTCACACTCATTAACTTTTCCTATAGAAATATGAACAGGCTCATTAGGCTTTAGAGCACGCTGTACTAATTATCTTCCTCGCCTATGCATAGCTTGTGCTGAAAGTGCAGCAGCTAAGAATACCATATAATTTTTAATGTCTCAAAGGTAGATTTATTTATTTCATTGCGAGAAAACTTACTGATACAGTTCACATTCTGGAGGACCATGAAAATTTAACACCAAAGTTTTGATTTGAAGATTGCTTGGTTTTTGTTCATTAACTGGCTGCCATATTGTTACTAACACTTATTTGTCTGTTGCCAATCTATTGCATCTTAAGAAAGTACAAAGACAATTTACACTATTTACAAATCAAACATTCCTCCGTCTAAAACGAATGTTTTTTTCAATGGGAGGGAAGAGTACATAGTTTCCGAGTGGGCCTGTGTAAGACTCCTTGCTCCGTTTGCATAGAGGTGACTCTCACAACTCCATCCGGTCCTGGGTTTAAATCTTTTCTTGTTTTTATTTGAAATTTGACCTGCCCAATGATTATTTTAATGGCAGCGGTATTTTGACTGTGCAAAGGTAGCATAATCATTAGTCTATTAATTGTGGACTTGTATGAATGGTTGGACGAAATATTGACTGTCTTATTTTAAGTTAAAATGCTTAAATTTTTTTATTGGACGAGAAGACCCTATAAATCTTTGTTTATTTAATTTTATAAATTTTTGGATTATTTTATTTATTAATTTTATTTTTATTTTGTTGGGGTGACATAAGGATATAAATAACTCTCTATTTTTTAATTCATTTATTTATGTATAGTATTTGCAATGGGTATCCGGTACACTTAACCTTCAAAAACAGTAACTCTTGAAACCAAATTCAAAATTACCATCTTAGTGATAACTATGAACTGACAGGGCATTACTAATGGAAAAAACAGATTGGAACATATTGCTCAAACTGAAGGGAAAGTTTTTGAAGAAGGTATTCACTCACCGAGCAAATTTTCTTTCTTTTCACGCGTGGAAGCACGTTGCATGCTGAGGTGATTCACACACACTTTCTTCTCAGCTGCGCCAACCTTCTCCGCCTTAAACCTAGACAACCACATCTTCAAAGATTAGGAGCACTTCCTCTGTATGCAGGATGTACATATAAGTTACATCAACTATTGTTGCTCACATGAAACAAAGTACGAATCGCTGTTTGTTAAATGGGTGGAAGTCCAGAAATTCTAATTTTGCAGGAGAGACAAAAAACACATTTCTTACAAATTAATGCATTAGTGAATTATTTTATCAGTATTTATTATTTCTGTTAGGGTAAGGCATCACATTCGAAACATTATTATGTATTAAATCAAATTAGGAACATTAACAGGGCCTAATTTTTGCTCGGGACGTCAGCCCTTTTAACAAATAACTCTGGACTTCCATCCTTTTAACAAACCGTAAGTAACAAACCAAACAACCTCTCCAGTTTTTAAATACAAATTTTAATAAAATAAAAATAGCATACTGTATACATAATTTACTACCCATCTACTTCCCTCAAAAAGTTATGAAGAATACATTTTCAAACAATTAATATAAATATTTTGTATCTGGTAATTACACGACCTTTCGCCTGCACTTTTGAATATTAAATCGCTTTATCTAGAGCAATTTGTCTTGCAAGTTTTTAATGCTTGGACTCACTTCTACGACAGTAAACTTGTGTGCGTTACTGCTACCAATTATAAATTCAGTGAGTTGACGTATTGTGTGAATTTGATCATGCTTGCAGCGACATCTTTTGATAATGGAAAAGTCCCTATCACAATCTAAGAAGCTATAGTTCTTGTACAGGAATTTTCGGCATGGAGATATTCTGCATATAATCGCAAGCATTGGAGAGAACATTCTTGTTGTGACCATCTTTACTATCTCGTTTTTCTTTTTGCAGGGCATTGTAAAATTTTTTGCTTCTACGTTTGGCAGCATCGTTCAAAAATGGGGATTTCAGCTTCACTTTCAGTTCCTCACAGACACAGCAGCAGTGAACTTGTGGCTAACCAAATTTAAAGTTGAAATTATTTTTGAAATAGTTAAAATAAAAACTATAACTGACTTTAGTACCTGGGTAGTTTTGTTTGAACAACTGGTACATTATCTTAACATTGAAATCTGAATTAAGATATTTAACTGGCTTGCCTGTATAATGACTCTCCTCTACAGGAAATGTCTCAATGTGTTCCTGCACCTTTACTTTAGTATCAAGTGGCAATGTGAAACTTCGACTATCCACCAGACTTTTGCCTTCAACTTTTATAGAGCCTGTAACCGTCTAATACGCTTCTCACTTACAGCAAATAAAGAAAGAAATGAAGTGGAACATATCTCTGTTCTATGTGAGCCAAACCATCATGTGGTATATGAATGAATGTTGTCTACCTTCCTTTCCTGGATCATTTCGTAGTCTTCTCCTCTTCACATCGATGTCTATCAGGCCTTACTAATAAATATCTTGTTTATCCTTTGAAGAATAATTGTTGTAGAAGTTGCTGAAGACCAACAGTTGATTGTCTGCAGATACTACGTGTAAACATTTCTTTTTGCACCTAACAAAAATCACAAAGAATTAGGTTAGACATTTCGTTACGAGATGGCAGAAAATGAAATTAATTAATGTTGTTTGTGCCATACATTTTACATTATTTTCTACCATCTCTAATAACAATACAATCGATAATAGTTAACATGAATTGATATTTTAATTACCGACATTCGTTACCACTGCTTTTAGCAGGAATAACATTTCCAACGTGGTTCTCATATTCTTTGCCCATAATCCTATATCTTTTGATTACATTACATTTATAATCCGCCACATTTGGTGCCTCTTTCTTTTCAAAGGTTCAGGAATATCATCAGAAATATCACTCATTTTCCATACTACCAAACAGATGTGATGCCATAAAAGTTATAAACTAAGCCAACAATGAACAGCACAGGTTCTACATCAGTCTGTATTTTGTTTAAACAGGGCTGCCAATGATAAACATTATGAAAGGCTACCAACGTTAAACATTATGCAGAGCTGTCAACTTCGAATATGAGCTGAAAATTTATTATTTGTTAAAAGGGCTGCCTTTTAACATGTATCATTAAATTAAGAGGTTATTTGTACCCAACATTGTAAGTCTTTTTAACATAAATAGATGCATCTATGGTCAAAGATAGTATTTACACACAGAAACAATTTTCGTAAATGAATGTGACTTCCGCCCTTTTAACAAATGTCAATTCTATTACAGAAAGACGGTTGAAATGCAGTCTCTTGTATACTTAGACACACACAGTAAATACACAGGTACAAACCATTAACATAACAGAGCACAAAGTTTTGATTGTCTTCTTAAAGAGTGTTACCATGCAAAAACAATTTATCACAGAAGGCTAAATGAGATGCTCAAAGCCCGCGTCAGGGTGTTGCATGCGAGCATAAAACAGAACACATTCAAAACAAGCCGTGGAACATGCGTGTTAAAAAGCATTTCCAAAGGCAACTCAAACCAGAAACAAAAATTCCTTTACTTGCTAACATTCTAACTCAACATAGAAACACTGACTACAATGTGTAATATACATCTGACTTTTTTTATAAAATAAACCGTAATCATCAAACAGTACAACTGGACAAGAATACTGTAACATGTGTGTTTAGTGAGTGAGTGAGAGTGAGAGATTTTTGATCAGCACCTAACATTGAGGTCTTCAGCGCTGGTGAGAGGTGACAAGAGGTGAGTATGGAGCAGCACCGGAATGAAAAGGCGGGAAAAATGGGAGATCCCCGAGAAAACTCACCGACCATCATCATCGTCCAGCATGATTCCCACATGCAAAAATCCGGGGACTGACCCCACCAGGAATCGAACCTGGATCGCCTTGGTGGGAGGCAAGAGTTCTGACCCTTGATCACCGCAGCCCCAACATACGTGTTTACTATTACTTTAAATAATTACCTGTCAAACATACACTACTCTAACTTAGCAAGATACTAGTATTTTCAGCCCAAGTGCTAGATACGTATCGAAATTACAAGTCGTGATGACACAGTCTCTATGATATATTCAGTAACTTCGCATTTAGTGCATTGACAATATGGTAGCCCTATTTAGCTATTTAAAATAAAAAAATGCCAATTTTCAGAAGTTTTAAAAAATTTTTTAAAAATTCAATGCAGTGTTTATATGTATCCTTATGTAGCCCTTGCATTATTCTTCTCTTCAATGTGAATTATTTGATTATGGTAAGTCAGTTGAGTTTCTTTTCGTGCATAAAACCGTTTTATAGAAATTTGGGCTCTAACATGCCACTATACAAAAACTATAAAAGATAAAAAATGTTCATTGTATTAAAAAAAGTCACAATGTATGTCCATAAAACAAGCCAATTCTGTAAATATGTAACTATTAAAACAATTAAAATATTCTGTGAACTGCCCCGTAGTATTTAAATCTTTACCTTTGCTTTCAGTTATTGCTGATTAATACACAAGGCAGAGGAAAATAACTGTTCCATAAAGATGAAGGGAAAAAAAAAGATTGGATAGTTATTTAGTAGCAAAGAAGCAACACTTTGAAGGAATTATCAAGATTTTGTTAAGAGCTGTGCGAGTTCAGGAGGTAGTCTGCCGAGGCTTTTCTGTGTGTCTGAAATTAAATTGACGAGAATGATTTGACCTTGAAATAAATATTTCTTAATACACATCTAGTAACATCGCCAAGCTTGCCAGCGAGATAGTAAAATTGTACAGTCACTCCAGTTTAGGGGTCGTATCACTGTCGCATCTCTTCAAATGAAAAACAAATATTGTATGAACTATACTATACATGTAAGTTTACTATTAATTTATTTGTTTCCAAATCATTACCCTGAAATAAAATCTCTGTAGTCTCTGATCCCCGCCAAATAATGTTGCGGTAAAAAACAAAATCATTTTTCGCTGATCATAATGTTTTACCGGTGACAAATTGTTTTTGTGGTGAGCAATAATACATTTGGCAGAGTCAATGGTAACAAAATATTTTGAACTCCCCAAAATGAATTTTTACGTGTAAATATTAGTGAAGTAAAGAAGTTTTCAGCGCCGATGAGGGTTATTAGGTGGTGAGTATGGAATGAAGTGGATGTGGGAGGTAAGCACCCAAGCCACTGCACTAACCAGGCCTCTTTAACTATACACAAAAAAAAAAGAACTGCAAATAGCTCGGTTCCCATGATGCAAAGACTCCTAGGGAATTTGAGCATGGGTTTTACAAAACAGACTGCATTTACATGAACAATTTATTAATACCCAAAATTAAAAGAACGAATGACACACAGAAAGAAATTTTATCCGTTACACAGGAAGTGGTAGGGTTTGCATTTTTGTCACACTGTGATGATTCATTTTGAAACATGGTCAGTATGGACGCCCAGCAGGATGTGTACTCAATGCCTCGATGACCTCTTGCCGGCATTCATAGTTTTGTTGGTTAGACGCCAGTGTACAGTGCAAGAGGTCCTGCGTTCAAATCCCAGCTCGGGCATGTATATTGTGTTGTCCCTTCACGTCACTTCACCCTCATCGGCCTCATTGTTAAAGGGCCGTAAAACCTCACCTCTCTTCAATGACCTCTTGGTGGGTTATGGGATTGGGGAGGGGATGGATGCTGAGGAATTGTACGCTTAAGGGGCCTCCCAAGATAGACTGCACTAGTGTGTGTGTGAGGCAGGAGTGGTAAGGTTGCCGTTGACCGGCGTGTGTAATACATTGTCGGCTTTGTCGCCTCTCCGCGCAAGCTACTATCAGTTGACGAGCAGCGATTTACTATTATCCTTTTTCGTATGAGACTTATATCAGTGGCAACATTGTTTTATTTGTGAGCAGCATAGTTCAGAGTCTTAACGCTTGTTTCTGTAGTTGTAGTTTCGAATCCGGTTGTTAATTTTCCAGCTACGGCAATCTGGAAACCCCATTTTTTGACCATTTCGAGGGACCCAAAAATATGTTTCTAATAAACGTACCGAATTTTTAGAACTATAGCGACATTGAAGTGTGTGTTCTTTTCGTAGATATACAAATATATGGCGCGGTAAATAGTTTCGTCAAAAAAAGAACGCATTTGAAGAGCAGGTAGGGAGGCCTCTTGAGGTCGCTGCCTACCTGGCCGTTCATGTGTGACGGAGATGTAAGAGCGACCTTGAAACGTACATTAACGAGTCAAGCGCTGAACTAACGTGCATGATTTCCGTCGATCCAGTTTTGCTGTTGGACTTCAAGAGGTGACCATAGCCTTTTATTAACGGAAATTCTGTAGCTAAGTTCAGCGCACATTTCTGAGTTTCCCATTATTCTGGTAGTCAGGAAAGGCCGTTTATAACTATGTTGGACAGTGATTTAGTGAGCGTTTGTCCGAAGTGTGTTTTATTTTCTTACATTAGCACAATTAGCACACGTGGAATTGTTTCCTAAAATATTTGTACTGAACAGACAATCAAACAGACTGACTTTAGTGATATTAACGTTTTACACCTAAACGAGAGCAGATATCAAACATCTGTTCATCAGTTTTGTTTAAAATCGTCTACAATGTTGGCTGTTTTTTTTTTTCAAGGCAGTTTATCTAATTACGTAATTAACGAAATTCTGGTCAGTTTACTTTTTACTCGAAACCGTTTTAATTTCTTGTTTCAAAAAAAATTAGCTGTCACTGCAAAAACAATTTTAAAGAAAACTGCAGAACAGATTTGTAAAATTTGTACTGAACAGACAGACAAGAAAGTGATGTTAATAAAAACGCGATAAAATAGGACATGTTCTATCTTCTCGTTTCGCGCAAGACGTGCCTCTCGCATGGCGCCAGAACTTCTGGAGCAAGGTCGTCTTTAACGGGCGTGTTTATCACTCTCTTTGCATTGCGTGATTCCAACTTTACCACTTAACAACGGGCCAATAATAGCTGCAACCTTTCCGAACATTCTCGTAAACATTCCGTCATCACAATAGTGCGTACATCTACACCGAGTTTGCCTCTCACGAACAAAACATCGTCTCGTTGATTCTGTTTATCACGGAATCTTTTTAACGTGGTCCATCACTCCGCTATCTTTTATCTGTAGCGTATCTGTGTTGTTTACCACTCGCATATCACACCACAGGGCTTAGTAAGAGCACTGCCTGGATTACCTATGAGTAGTTCGCAGAATTCTGTTGTTTTTATCATTTTCTTCAGGGGCGTCGTTTCAGGTTTTTCCAGGAAGGGGGGGGGGGCAAGATTTTGTTTTCCGGCGACAGTGACCTTGTTGCATCTTTTTTATTAATTAAGCATGTATAAATTAGAAACTTTAATAATAAAACTTCAATTTTATGTTCTTAAGTTAGCATTATTTAAATTTAAAAATACAAATAATATATTTATACACTTAAAATTCTAAATCCAGGGGGAGAATTCCCCCCCCCCCCCTATGGCCCCTAATGTCGCCCCTGATTTTCTTGTATAGTTTTTATTAAGTGCTGTCGGCGCAAAGCTCTTGAATACACTCTCTCGAGAGAAAATGCGTTTCGTTATGAACCAAAACTAAGATTCTCCAAACTAGAAATTGTTGAAATAGTCTACCCGAAAAATTATGCTAAGATCCATAAAAGTATTATTTTTCTTGACAGCACGGTGCATGTGCAAACAAATGCTTGTCGAAGTACCATTTTTTTCTTATGTACCAGGTGTTCAATTATTGTCACAGTAACAACTGTGTACATTTTCCCAGTACACGGCTCATTCTAGGAAATTGCAGCAAGTGTGTCCTTTTTTTTTTGTCCCTTTCTATTTTCTGCTCGAACAGACAACATTAAATGTTCGCATAACCTGACGGCAAAATAATTTTATGCAGTACGAGTGTGGTCTCCCTTATTTCCATGAAAGGGGAAGGTTTGAAGGCGGAATTGTTTTACAGGTTAAAGATCAACTACACTTAACATCATCATCTACAGAATTGTAAGTTAACTTCTTACCGTATTTGGAATTTCGACCAAACACGTCATTTAAATTCATTTTTCAAAGGCCCATAGCTCCCTTAAGGCCCATGAACTTTCATTAATATCAAACAATTGCAAAAACTCGTATATTTTTTTAACAAATGCTTTGAAAAAATTTGAGACTGTGTACAGTCATACGACACACAATTTTGGGAGAGTATTTTTCGAAAAAATTACCGTTCGGTAGCAAAAAATTATTTTGATTCATTTTGGCTTATTTTGACAGCAAAATTTGTGATATTTCAGGGGCAAAATTCTAAAAATCCGTTTTGTGTAATGTAACAGAAAAATTCAGATACACACGATGATATACAAGTGTTAAAACTGTAAGATGAATTTTTGATATTATGTATTAATTCGTGTTTAAAAAAAAACTTTTTTAACCACTACAAAACTAAAGAGCGAAATCTTAATATTCACTTCTCTTCAAAGTGCTCCATACAATGTGGGCTTACTTATCACCTCTCGGAGTTTAGGCTATTAATTCCTTATACCCTGTATGTATGAATGTATGTATATACATACATACATAATCAATTTCTCCATGTTACAGTTTTTTCCTTGAAATAAGCAATATCTGCAACAAAATCACGCTACAAGTTACACTCTGGAAGTATCTTATTTGTCAGCAGAAATTTTGAAGAGTTAAAGGTTTTTTTTTTTTTTTACGATTGAAAAAACTTTTTGGCCGTGTTCAATTTGGCCTTCGAAGAAGGCTTCAAGTCCTAGAAAAGTGCATCGCAGAAGTGACATCACACACGCCGCTGTTCCAATTCCAATCCACAGCGATGACTCATATACACCCTAGAATGTCCCCTTCAGCTAAGGGCACGAGCCACTTACCCTTACCGAGCCCTAGATCTAAATTTACAAAATACATCCTACTTCATGAAGGGAACAAGGGCTTATGGCTCAAGGGCAAGTAATCAAGGGCACGTTGTACTGAAATCGAGCACGGCCTTTGGTTGAATATACTGTAGTAACTATTTTTAAAAACCATGTTAACATTAAAATAACTTAGCAGTGTAGTTGATGACTAACTTTGTATTGAACAATTTCCTTTTCTTTCTACAAAGAAAACTATAGCAAAATGAAAGGAAATGTCTTATTACAGTACCAGAGTGTTCGATGTACAGAAATGACGGAAGAGCGACCTTGAAGCGCGACACATCGCCTCAACGATCCAAGCGTCGAACTAGGAAGACGGATTCCTGCCGATTCATTTTTGGTATGGGACTTCTGAAAAGACTTCATATTTTTATTTGTTTGTTTGTTTATTAGTGATATATAGATCCCAAAATGAGTTAAAACTCAGAGATGTAGATCTTGTCAAATACAATCAAATATACGTAAGACAACGTTACAAATTACATAAGATTACTTAAAATACATTGGCATAAATCAATTAACAAGATTGGCAGAAAGTCTGTAGGGGAATTTAATGCGCGATTATACCTGACATTCGCATACATCCAGCTTGTCGATTTTGAAGTACGGTAGCCTGGGAACGCCATTTTTTGTTACGTTGGAGGGCTACAAAACTGTTTATAACTGGTATTGTCTCAAGGCTATACTCTCTTGTTTCTACTTTCTAGCGATATTAATTTTATTAAGCCTAAACGAGAGCAGGTCTGTTCGACAGTTTTGTTTAAAATCGTCTTCTCAATATCGGTTGATTTTTTCATGGCAGTAAATACTCGCTTTGAAGTGGAGTTTCAATTTTTGATTTCAGGGTGCAAAATAGGGCTTTTTAAACTGCTTTCGTAACTAAATTAAGACATTTCTATAAGTGAAAACCTTGCACATTTTTATATGAATGTTTTTTCAATTTGTTGGTGACTATGGGGGGGGGGGGGTTGTTCTGACCCTGAATTCATAATTTTATATTTGTATGAAATAGTGCTATTTTTATAGACCATACTTGTAAATACATTTGCCTCTTACGAAACAATTTTAGCTCTCATAGTTTTCTCATAACTGTGCATCAGTGTCAAAATTTGTATGTTCTGCTGCCATGCAAATAATAAAAAACCACTTGACTTACTAAAACGAAATAATTCACAGTGAAATAACATGCCGTGGGCTATGTAACAAAGTATAAAAAACTTTCAGTAAACAATTTTTTTATAAAAAAAAAATTACTGAATTTTCAACTTTTTTCTTGTATTTTTGCAGTTTATTAAAAATTCAAAATATTACTTGTGGGCTTCTAAATGCTTTGTTGCGTAGCTCATGGAACGCTAGTTAGCCGTGAGTTATTTCATTTAAGTAAGTCAATTGGTTTTTACTATTTGCATGGCAGCATAACATGCAAATTTTGACGCTGATGCACCGTTATGAGAAAATTATGCGAGCTAAAATTGTTTCGTAAGAGGCAACTGTACTTACAAGTGTGGTCTATAAAACTAGCACTATTTCATAAAATTACGATTTTATCGCACTTGAATACCCTTAACGCATTTCTGAGCTGCAGAACAAGGTTCTGTTACCGCAAGCTAAATATCCTGAAATTAATTTAGTTTTTGCTGTGTTGGAAAACGTTTTCTTCACGCAACATTTGATATTAAATACCGGCGTGTCCCTCCGCCTTATATAATACAAATGACGTTTTATAAAATATGTTCAATAATCACATTGGTAACAGGAGACGAGTCCGCGGAAATTTACTTGGCAGGAAACGTGTGATTAACGAATACGGACGTTGTAGCGTTATACTGTTCAATGTTTAGTGATTTTTTTGTTAATATTAGTAGCACTCAGGATTAACGAGTTGCAATGCATATTATTTTAATGCCTAATATTAGATTGCCAGTAATAATTTAATGTTTAATAATTTAACGTAATATTGTAATTGTTTTAAAGTGTGTAATTTTCATGGTTTTAATTATTTTTTTTAAGAGTATGTTTTTATTTTTTTTTTAAGCCAGCCAGTTTTTTTTGTGTTCTCTATGTTTGTTTAGCTAACGTAGCGATGTGCTATGCACAATTTTTTTTTTTTTGGTGTGTTGGCGAGGCGCTATTCGCCTATTGAATATTTTGAAATAACAATGCCGAAGGTTTTAAAAAGGGACGCCAAGGAGGGCGAATCCAGGGTAGTGCCAGTTTTCGCGTGTGCAAAAACTGTCGAATGTACGGGTCCGAAAACCCTAGGGAAGACCAAGAATTCTGAACCTGCTACGGGAGTGTGCTAGAGGCCCACAAAATCCACCAGCTCCATCTAATTCCGGTGTTCCAGCTACCAGAGAATACTACTACAGCTAAGTCCGGCGAGGTTTTTAGTCTTATGTTAATAGTCGCTCTTTTTAGCCGAACCTTAAGACTCGGAACTAACAAAACATTTTAATTTGCCCGCAAACACCCTGAACATTTGGAGTCAATTGCTCAGTAAACTTTTAATTGTGGTAACATATATATATATATATATATATATATATATTTGGTGAAATTTAAGCAAGTCTATTTTTTTTGTGAACATTATCTAACCGGAACCTTTGAGACAAATTTTATTTATTAAAGTTAATATATCTATTTTCCTGGCTGGCTAATCACTTTGAAATTTGGATAGGAAATTACTGGCAATATTTCTAAATTGATTACTAATTTTC
>PNEQ01101776.1:0-16627 GCA_003012365.1 Medauroidea extradentata | reverse complement strand
AGCTGATGTGGAACCTTGATTTGCCAGTTACAATAGCTGATGTGGAACCTTGATTTGCCAGTTACAATAGCTGATGTGGAACCTTGATTTGCCAGTTACGATAGCTGATGTGGAACCTTGTTTTGCCAGTTGCGATAGTTGATGTGGAACCTTGATTTGCCAGTTACAATAGCTGATGTGGAAACATTGATTTGCCAGTTACGATAGCTGATGTGGAACCTTGTTTTGCCAGTTGCGATAGTTGATGTTGAACCTTGATTTGCCAGTTACGATAGTTGATGTGGAACCTTGATTTGTCAGTCACGATAGCTGATGTGGAACCTTGATTTGCCAGTTACAATAGCTGATGTGGAACCTTGATTTGCCAGTTACAATAGCTGAAGTAGAACCTATGACAGAAAGTTTTGCAGACCCTATTGTAGGTGTTTCGCGATAAAGTGAGCACTTTTCAAGGCCATATTTTCTATGACAATATTTAAAAATAATATTGATAGTGATCTTAGATGTTAATTTTGAGTACAGCATACACACTGAATTGTTTACATAAAAAAATTCGCAGGAAGATATTCTTAATTTGCAGGAAAAACAGTACCTAGGGTTTTAAAAGTTCTCACTTTG
The DNA here is from genome assembly GCA_003012365.1 of Medauroidea extradentata. Lineage (NCBI taxonomy): Eukaryota > Metazoa > Arthropoda > Insecta > Phasmatodea > Phasmatidae > Medauroidea > Medauroidea extradentata. The sequence goes on along the minus strand of PNEQ01101776.1, from coordinate 16,009 downwards.
TCTCGAACAACCTATAGCATACCTGGTATGAAAGTTGCTCACACAAGGCGACAAATGCCATGACGGCTGTCGTGCCAGTTATTATAGCGGTTGTTATGGTCCCCACTTAATTGAAACCAACGTCATTTTTGAAAGTAAACGTGCGGGAAATGGGGAAAATGTGAGAAAAGAAAACAATAAATTGGGGAGGGGTATTTAAGTGAAAGAAATAACCCCTCCTCAGTTTACTTAAGGGGCACCACACTCGCTCCCCACCTCACTTTCCCGCACGGTTGGTATGATGTTGGGAACGGGAGCCTCCTTGCTTCGTCTGTGGCCAAGGCCATCTCAGCAGCTGTCTTCTTCTAGACGCATGAAGCGATGATAGTTGCTCAACTCCGCGGCTCAATGAGACGGAACCTGGCCTGAGAAATTAAGGTCTACCTCCGCGTGAGTTCGTCTGACGTCATGCTAAAACCGTGCACGCAGACAAATTACCTTCTCGCGGGGGAAAAAAGTGTCTACAACACAACAACTAAAACGAGGACGAAGCCATTTTGGGAGACTGCGCATCAGGCAACGCACGGAGCGGAGGACGTAACGAGGAAATAAGCACAGTTCCAAAGAACCTCGCCATATTCGCTCCCAGTTGAAGAGGCAATGTTCTGACAGCTCGAAGCGTCACTGAAATGAAAGTGTGTGAAGAATAAACGTCAATGTCAACGCAAAAGTGCGCGTTAACTGAGGTGGATGTGGTGTGTTGAGTGTTCAGTATTGCAAACCTTATTTATTTTGTAACAAAATTTGGTTCTTCTGAGTAATATTTTAGTAGGTTCTGAATAAATGAAAAAAAAAAGTTTGGAAATATGGTTGTTTTGAAAAATAACTCTCATTATAAAGTATCCTATCTCGATAGTGTGTAGCACATGTCAGTGATAATGTTGATGACCTTGCAGCAATAAGTTTTTAGATTATGCAATTGAACTGTGCTAATTAATTAATACAATGACATATAATTCTACTTATTTAGAGTTTTTATTTATTTATTGTTTTACTGAGCGAGGTAGCACCACTCTTACTAGTTGTACTTGCCTTTGGCACGACCTGGGCTCATTTTTCGCCTCCGGCAGTCCTGAGTTTGCTTTCCCGTTGTTTCCCAAATGTTGGGATTGTTCCGGGCCTCCCTAGATAGGTTGTGTTTATTGTGTGAGGCAGGAGCGGTAAGGGTGCCGTTCAATGGCGCAGTAAATGCATTATCGCCTCTCCGTGCAAGCCACTCAGCTGGCGTGCAGTGATTTACTATTATCCTTCTTCCTATGGGACTCTCAGCGATGACCAAATTATTTTATTTGTGGCAGCATGGTTCAAAGTCTAGCGCTTGTTTCTATAGTTGTGTTTTTTGAATCCGGTTTTATTATTTTACAAGATACGGCTGCATGGAAAAGAAATTTTTGGCCATAATGAGGGGTCCGAAAATATTTCTAATAAACGTGCTACATTTTTACAACTATAGCGACATAGTAAGAAGTGAGTGTTCTTTTCGTAGCTATACAGATATAATGCGCGTTTAACAGTTTCGTCAAATAAAGAATAGCCGTAACTCGCTGCAACACATTTGATGTATAGGTAGGGAGGCCCCTTAAGGGCACCGTTGCCACACGCTTCAAATAAGGTTTTTGTTTACGAAACTATTCCACACGTGCTCATTATTACAATGTACGAAAATAAAATACACTCGATACAAGGACGGAATGTTATTGCTGTGTTACATGCTCATTTAAATCCCCTACAAGCCATCCAGCATAAATACAAACGGCCTTTTCAGACTGCCGTACTTCAAAATGCACTTACCGTATGTATGTGAAACTCGGATAAAAATGTGGACTGAGATTCGCTACACACTTTCCGCTAGTAAAACTGTATAGGCTCCTCTTAAGAGGGCGTGGTACATAATTCAAGCGTTAATCTATAACTGTAGGTTTCTTAAAGCCTATTTGCGAAATTTAAACAATTGCAATCCTAGACAATAGTTTTAGTCAACGTTTGAAACAAAAATAGTTTCCAGTGTTACGAACTTCTGAGGCACAATCTCTGACGCCGGAACCTCGTGCATTTAACTACGGCGCAAGAGATCACGCATAACGAATTAGTTATTATGGATAAATATTTACTCGTAAAATTGGAAAATATCATTATTTAGGATTGTCATTGAGTATTTTATCCATGTTAGCTTCGAAAAAAGCATAGAAATCAATTGATGTTTTCAGCGTTTATTTATCTACCACGCACTCTTAAGGTCCCACAGTAGGCCTAAAAATGGATCGGCGAGAATCTTGCACGTTAGTTCAGTGCTTGGCACGTTGTGGATGTGGGACCGCGGTGGCCGATGGGTCAGACCTCTCGCCTCCCACCAGGGCGATCCGGGCTCGATTCCCGGCGGGGTCGGTCCCCGGATTTTCGCATGTGGGAATCGCTTTGGACGATGCCATTGCCGGTTTTCTCGGGGGTTCTTCCGTTTCCCCCGTCCTTTCAATCCAGCGCCACTCCATACTAACCTCATGTCACCCCTCACCAACGATTATGACCTCGATGTTAAGCCCAGACCAAAATTTCTCTTACACACTTGTTGTGGCGTTGTGGCATTTCCTACACACTTCAAGGTCGCTCTTATACCTCCATCGATTCAGAGTCTGTAACGCGTGAAAATGGCGCACTCTTTACAAAGGCCATGACGATTCCTCCCCCAGCTCCTGTTCTTGTGTAAAGTAGTGAGTTACACACGAGCGCGCCGCGGCTGCAATGCAACATCGAACGCGCGGAGCAACACTGTGCGCCTCGAGCACGCGCTGCGCATGAGGCGATCCATCTAAAAGTGACGAACACCACAGTTCACTGAGCGCCATGGTCTGCGCGCTACTCAGGGCGAATGCGGACTGAACACGTCCACACTGGCGCGCCAAATCGCTTTGTGCAAAATAGAACCAACCCGCAAAGCAATATATTTTGAGATATTCAAACCAACCAGATGGAGATGGTCCATTGACAGTTTTAGGAAAAGAACAATCATTAAATCATAATAATTGAATGATAAAAAACTGTTTATAAAAGGTTTACATACACATAGTAGTATTTGACCTTGAATATCTCACTGTCAGTGAACTATGGATTGGTTTTATTTTGCATAGCTACGTCCGTTTAGCCTACCTTAGTCGGCTAGTCTATGTTCGTGGTTATAAATGATTGTAGAGTTAGGAAGACTGTGCGTGGCGTGATACAGGGCAGTTTCTCAGCGGCAGGTTGGCAGTGGCGCCGGCGCGGTAGCCTCTCAGAGGAGGTCGAGATCTGTCCTCGACCGCCAAACACACCGCCAGCCCGGTAAACAAGCCGGGATTTATGGTCGCCTGCGTCCAAGCATTTATCTCGCGTCTCCTTCCGCTACACAACAGCCACGCACTCTTTATTGATTTCCCTTCCTACCTTCGTAAACGTTCCGTGCTGGCCACGTAACACTCTGGGAAGCCTTCCCACAACACTACTTCCCACGCGTCTGTGTTATTTCAGTGGCTCATGTAGCCTATACACTTCTGTCCGCTAGGAGTTTAGATAGCTGTTTAGAATCTTCTGACTGAAATGAGAGGTTATGAGGGCTGAGGGGAGAATATTGCCGTCATAAAACCTATCCATAATTCTTGGTTAAGGAAAAAAAAAACAATATCGTTTCACTTATTTCATTGTATTGACTCTGCATTTGTGTTCAATATACACATTATGACGCTTTAGTAGATACGTTCTTAAGCCAAATCGAAGAAGAATGTTTACATAAATATTGAACATAGTAGTGTATAACATCATAAATTTGTTTTCTTTTCCTTAACCTGAAGCTTGTTATATCGTTTTGCTTAGACGAAGAAAATAGCACGAATAATATTCTCATAAACTTGCCTCAATTTTCTATTTTTTCGAGTCATACCACTTTACCCAAACACTACAGGATGTGCACGGCGTAATGATTGTCTAGTGTCGCTCTCGTATGTCCTCTATCTCATGTCCTGCACACGTGGTCGCAGGCATGTAAAAATGGTTAAGGAAGTAGTTTTCTACAATAATTGATTGTATGTTTGCTTACTTGTAACAAATCTTCAGTCTTAATTTTGAAATTCAAAGCCAGCAGTGACATAAAGCATTACTTAACGGAATACTTTTAAATGAAAGTGAGTCGACAGTTATACCGATATGAGACTCAAGCTAACAAATAATTAGTTTAGCTCCAATTATGACTACACAGTTAAAAACTATAAAGATATGTATACGAATATGATCTTAAAATTATTGTAAACTTATCCCCTTTTCCCTACTTAAGTTTGTTTTTAAATAATTAACATATAATTTATGTTACAGAGAAATTTAACTAAAACACTATTTTAAGGACTGTCTTTTTTCTATAAATTTACCCCGAGGAAGAAGATATGTAAAAGTTACATTTTTCCGGGTGTAAGTGAACAGGATTTTGAACTGGAATTGTCTCGAGAAATTGTGACTGGAGTCACTTTTTATGGGTGCAATACAAAATTTGCAGCTGCGTTGCACCTGGTTACGCTGTAGAGGAATCACACACACACAGAATTGTAAGAGGTCAGCATGTGATGGGCATCAAATTATTGTAACTATGCGCCTATCAAAAATTTCGGCGCAAGTAGGCCTACATTTACATTGTTCGCGCAGGAGCAGCTAATAAACGAGGGTGTATATTCAGTTCGAGCTGTGACTAGAGACGTAAGTGAAGCCCCGTTGTACTTTCTGTGCACCTGCGCTGCGCTGTGTTGGTGCATATAACAAGTTTTGATATTTACTCGGTGCCAAGGTGTTAGTTGGTGGCCGGGCGTGACAGGGGCGAGGCACGACCCACGCTCTACTAAGTCAGGAACTCTGCAGACAAGTCTCATGAAAGTCTGCAAGCCAGCAGGGGTCTAGGTCTGTGCTCTGACCTCCACCAATAAGGTCACGTGGGTCTTGTTTATTGCTCGTCGTGCCAGCAAGTACTCCACCTTCCCTTGCCTTGCTCTGCTCGCTTACTTATTTACACTAAATACATATAAGTTACCTTCACTTGATGTATCTACACTCTGTATAACTCATACCCCGATTCTTAACTCTGTTTGACATTTTTATGTTTCACTGGACATTTTTCGCATTTACTCGGAGTTAAACTCTTTGTTATTTGTAAAAACCCATTTGCAGGGCAATGGCGATTATATTTTCGTTGGTTACGGTTGAAGTAATGTGTCGATTTATCAACATACAAAATATAATTTTTTTAGGAGTATCAGAACATTAATAATTATTTGATTTTAATTTTTTTTCACAATACAACATCACTATATTAAAATTATGTGTCAGTAATTAATACTTTGATCTTGTGCCTATATCGTGTGTCACATTTAATGCTAGAACATAATTATAGATGAAAGAACTATAAACTAGTAACATTGCATTATAAATTAGATTTAGGAATAATACTACTGAATTGTAAACGAAATATGCATAGTGTTTAAAAAAAACTAGAAAAAAAATTTTGTTCATGAACTTAAACATTACGATCATTTAGTGCTGAAATGTTCTAAAGTTATATTTCCATATTTGTAATCATAAGCTTAAATAAGAACTAATAGATTTAGGCCACCATGTTGTTTTATTCTCATTTCTTGTTGAACCAAGTTTAAGAAAGTTCATATATGAGTGTCTAAAGTTAAATTTAGTTAATCGAACTCATACCAGTATAAACTGTTGATAAAAAGTATTTTAACTGTAATTTCACTTCAGCTTCAGTTTATAAAAATAAACTTTCGGGTTGGAATCAGTACTGAAGTTGGGATCTCACCCCAAATGTTGAATTATTTTATATTTCGCCTGTTCTAAATTCTGAGAAGAAAACTGGGCCACAGTACAAGCCTCGCAGTTTAAATTTTATCATATACTTAGGCCTCAATCAGCCTAGCAAATTAAGAATTTAAAAATAATATTTCACTAATTGAGACCTAATTATACGTTAGCAAATGCCATTCTTTTACTGTGGCGCAAGATAAATATAATTCTCACTATAATTGCCCATTTCACACTTTTTTCTCGGAAATAAAAAAAAAAAACAAAATAATTGAACACGTGGGGTGAGACCTTACCTTAATGCTCTAGAAGCACAACTTAACACGCATGCATAGAGTACATATACAGGTTGCTTGCGACAAAATAAAAACATCGTAAATCATCGTAACTCCACCATTAAAACCCCCCTCATTAACATTTCTCAAAAATAAGATGCAATAAATGGTTACAGTCATAATTGTTAAGTTTATTGACTTAAATAAGAATATACTGTATGAAATAGTTTATAAATAATTATTAATAATTACTACCTCAAGTCCACGTGGGTAACGACATAATAAAACAAAAAATCTTAACTCCGTTCACTAAATCAAAGAACCTTAACTCCACTGGTGTTGAGTAATTTCAACTATTACAGGGAGATAAGACTTTTTATTTTAGTAACGGAACACAACTCTGCGGACTTAAGGCAAATGATAAATTAGTTTTTGGCATTTCCCGAGGACATAAGGCTAATTTTTCTGTTGAATATGATGTAGAACTACCCAATAAGAAAGAATGTAACCTTAACTAATTCTCGCCAAAAAGTGGAGTTAAGGTCATCTGTATTATGAAGGCAAAGTAGGCAGCGGCAATGTTCCCAGGTCACCTGGGACTGGCTAAACAATCACATCTACCTAGATGATTGAACATTACACAGGATGTTGCAAAACTGCGTGTCAGTATTTTGGGACAACAATCCCCACATATACAGGAACAGAAAATATTGTATGATCATAGGTTCCAAAACGCACCGTTACTATGCTACAGGTCTCATAACTAACAGTGCTACCACAAAGGTTGGATCATGTTACTGTACAACGCTACATCGGACAATGTCTACCGTCCAGTTACACACGACTCGTCTAGTTATGTTGTTGCCAATAAGTAGAATTCTGCAGTAATACGAACCAGCCCGCATTCTACGCTTTGTACATTTCTATACAACTGTAGTGTATAAATGGTACATTTTCGTACACATGTACGTATTAAATTACAGTTTATATATATATTTATATGACGCTTGTTCCTTCAAAATATTGTCATACAATTTTGCAACATCCTGTATAGAAAGTCGATAACGTATACACTATTTTGAGAGGAGATATTATATTATGCCCCAAAAACATGACAAAAAGTGACTAGTAAACACGTATCCTTATACCCACACCGTAAGAGCCATTCGTATTCGATACACGTGTTCAGTATTAAGATGTCTAAGTTCCTTTGATACACTCCTGATTAGTTAGATATGTGCTAGCAGGGATTTCTGTAGTACTTGTACGAAACTGATTATGTTTACATACCTACTACGTTATGAATATCAGGAACCGTGTTCATTAGATATCTTTGTCCAAATTTTGTTTACTTTTTTTCAACTTCTTGTATAAGATATGTCTAAAGTACATTTTCTTAAGAATACGTTAACAACTAACAAAATTGTAACTACAAATTTATGACCACCCTTATTTATTCATAATCATTCGGGAAAATTGTTTATTTTGACACAGACATATCATCGAAAGAACTTTACAATATCACTCTACGTGACATTATTCATAGCAACAATTATTATAATTGTTACTTCCTTCGTGTTTTGACATATTTCTTCTTTCGTGATGAAAAAATTAGTGTACTGTGGTATAGTCTATTAAGTTCATGTAACTGCTCTTCACAACAGCAGTAGTATGTGTAAGTTCTGTAGTTGGTATATCAATAGTATATCAATAACATTGCGAAATAGAACGTAATGTTAAATATTCTTTAAACATAGAAAATTTTACTCTAAGGTGTGAAATAAACGAGTGAATACTTATTAAATTAATGTAGAATAGAAATACAAATTACAAGCGTTTATAAATTACACGATGTTTTCCTGCATAATTGATACATCTCCAGTAGACTGCTGAATTTCTTTAAAAGCGAGAGGTATTGAGCAAATAAAAAAAAATATATTTTTTCAATCATTTTCTACATTCGTCTTGAAATATTGTGCGGAGGAGAACATAGGGAATACGAACATAGAATTGATTCGTTAAAACTATCCCTAATTTATACCCTTAATCTTAAACATGAATTTATTTCCCTCGTTATTATTACAATGAATACTTTATCGTTGCTACAGTATTCAACTTGTTTATTTAAGGCGTTCTTATTTGTGTAGTCAACAGTGAGGTTATAACTTTTCTCAGAATACCGAAAGCACGACGACCATGGTCGAGAATCGAACCCGGGTCGCCCCGAATTCAAGTTTGTGTTACCCGCAACGTGTCACGTCAGTTGGAATGTATTTAAGTAACGATATGCCGTATGCGAGGCGCAGTGGTCGAGTGGTCTGACCTCTCGCCTCCCACCTAGTTGACATGTGTTCGACCTCCGGCGGGTGTGGCGGACGTTGTCAAGCTGCTCCAATGAGTGGCCTGATGCACGTATGACAAGGTAGCCAGGGAGTCAGTGGAGTGTTTTCATTAAGGTCTGCTTCCATCAAGGCGATCCTGGTTCGATTCCCGGCGGAGTCGGTCCCCGGATTTTCGCATGGGGGAATCATTGCCGGACTATGCAGCTGGTCCACGGGTTTTCTCGGGAATCTCTCGTTTCACCCGCCCATTCATTCCTGCGCTGCTCTGTATTCACCTCATGTCATCCCTTGCCAGTGCTGAAGACTTCGTTGTTAAGTGCTGACCAAAATCTCTCACTCACTCATGAAGGTTTGCTATTGCTTCACAGACCTCAAGCAAGAATTTCAGTAACAGTATCCCTGTCGTGATGTCATGAACGTGCACAGACGTTTGAAATCTAACTTCTTCTCGTATGAATTTCCAAAAAATTTCGGATATCTAGCCATTTCTGATAATGACCTTCCGTTGAAGTAATCGATTCTCAAACATACAGACTTAAGAGTGCGTAGTATATGATTCAGCGCTAAAAGTAGCAGTTCAAAATTGTGCGTTTCTCGAAGCTAATTTGCCAACTTACCGAGCAAAAATTTTTCTTGAATAACGTATATCTGAAGAACAATCTGTGACGCTGAACTCTCGTACATTTAATTGCAGAGCAAGAGATCACGCTTAACAAATGCATCATTCTGGGTAATTGTTTGCTCATAAAGTTGGCAAATATAGTTATAAAGAATTGCTATTTTTCAGAGTTTCAGTATTGTCTTTCAAAACAGTGTAGATCTCAACTGAAAACTTCAGCACTTATTTATCTACCACTCCCTCTTAATGCTTAATAATAAGACCACACAAAGACTATCAGAATTTATTTCCTGATACAAAAATGCTTCTGTTCTGTGCTTGAGGATAGACACAATGTGGTGATAAGCGAAATATTTCCAGAAGATAGAGTGCAAACATTTTGTTGTGTACTCAGATGTCTTGCTGGATGTAGATGTAGCGGAACCTCGACTTGAGGTATGTTGTGTTCACGCAGTTGTAGTGATAGAGCGAGTGGCTTGGTGTGTGTCCGAAGTCTCCTGACGTCATCTCTACCACTGCCAGCACACTGGAGGTCGTCAATATCCCCGCCAGCCAGACATTAGCATAAGTGCGACAGTAATGGTCCGGTGTTGCGGATACTAACGCGGGTTCCTGTCGCAACTCTCTTTTATACGACTCCCATTACTGTAGTCTTCAGCTTGTTCCGCATTATGGTCTTGAGTAGAGGCGTGCTGAGCCGTGACATGCCCCTCCTTCATTCTGACTCTTCTTCTGCCACGGCACGACGCCTCGAGTCTTTCCCCGTCGTGTTGGAGCTCCATTTGTTACTTGTCTTGACGTGGATATGACACAGCGTGCTGAGCTCGTTCCGAATCTTGCACGAGTTGCGCTGCGATCCAAGAAGACGGTCTCTCTGACCTTCAAACCAACACAACGCCTGCACAGCCTTTGGAATTACCAGAATGTGCCCTTGTGCCAGCACGATGTCCGTATGTGGCAAGTAGAGGAAAACTATGTTTGCAGAGATGGGAATAAAAAGATTTAACCTCACTACACCAAAATAACAGTTTATCAGATTTTGTACATCCCGTGCACGATATTACTCTGCTAAACCGTACGGCATTAAATGTCGGAAAATTCATCACACTCCATTTAGTCAGCAATACACTGAGTGCCATAAAAATTTAAGCACCAATTATAAATGTCTTAATTGAAACGAAACTTTTATTGACTTGATACACAAACAGAAAGGAGCGATTGCAACATTAGTCCCTTGACTATGGCATATGTGAAGAGCGCATTTAATACTTTATGTACTTACTTCGGACATTATCCTGCATCGTAGTTTCTCGTCGTCGTTTGAAATAACGCTTAAAATCATGAACTTTTCGATAGAAAGAAATATTGCGTACCATCTGGCCCTATCTATGTACGACGTTAAAAAATATGTGACTGGACGTCCCATGCAAGTGTTTGAACGAGACGTAAGCATACCTGGCAATTCCTACTTGGGTCGAGACGGCCAGAAAATGTCTTCAAATCACTAAGCTAGGTAACGTAGCAAATATACGAGGCCACAAAATGTCTTCATCGATGCCACTTTGCTATCAGTTACCATGTTTTCGCTACCATCGGATGTCGATACTATGTTACGGCTACTCAAACCCAAACCAGTTGCTGTGGAAGTATGGCGCTGAAATTTAAGGCATGATTTGTGGCGTTGTACTGTGGTTCTTTACACTTCATCATGGTGATTATACTCTCTTGCAGAGTAGTGTGATTCGTCGTTAGACGTAAGTACCTGATCCTTAGCAATCTGAGTGATTTTCTGCTGACACCATTGCAAACAAAGGCATAAATACTGAAGAGTTAATATCAGAGCATATGTGCAAATACCGTTAGGATCACAGGTTTGCCTTATTGTCTGTTACGCGTCTTTAAATAGCAAACAACGAAGCCAGTAATTATGTTCGTGCATGTCAGTCAGTAAAACTGTTCCGTATCGTGGCTTTACGTACAGGTTGCGAATGAAACTAATTTCTATGAGAGAAATAATAGTGACATTTGGATAATAGTAAAATTTCTACAGAAAAATTAGTCATACTTGGGCAAGTTCAGCAGTGTAACTTTTGTAAATGATATAAGTATTGATACGTAAACACCGTAAATGTACTCTAATTTACAAAAAAAAATGTATTTTACGTAACATTAAGTTACTCAGAGTATTGATTCTATACTTGTAACGTGCAGGATTGGAAAGTAGCCTATACCACGCCAAATTCAAAAAATTATTTGTATAATATATAATATGTGAGGGAAGGCGGCCCGTGTGGTCACCATTGTCGCAGCGTAGTCTGTGATTGGCTCAGAGTATTTTGGCGCAATTCCAGAAGGAGAGTGGTACTGTAGACACATTGGGTGGGCACTTGTGAGCTGGTTGTGGAGGCGTGAAGATCTATCGCGATTCGTGAGGAACATAGAAGACCCTGCGTCACGTGACGCACTTCAGTATACAAGGATTCACAACCACACTTGTAAGTACGTGTGATTTTTGGGATTGGTTTTACAACCTAGAATTTATATGAACTCAAAAGTTTTTTTTTTGTCATAGCATACAAAAGAAGTAATTGAAATTCATTAATAGCATTAAATACCTACAGCTGGATTCACAACCACGACTTAGTATTTGTTCATACGTATGAAGTAGAAAGTCAACCAATTCACCCACGTGCGTACCTGCGTGATGATGTGAATGGTTGGATGCGCGCTTAGTTATTCTATTTTACCTTTACACATACACTGACTGAAACTCGTTGCCCGCGCGATCGGATTTAGCTATTTATCGTGGGTATCGAAATAATAATCGTGAAAATTTGCACAATTTATTCCGACTGTGAGGAAAGAAACTTCAATTTATTTCAGCAAAAGTGGATTACACAAAGAGTTCCAACTCGTAATTAATTTACGAGTATTGTAAGCCTTCCCTTAACTGAAGAATTTAATTATAAATGTCGGTATTAATTCAATATTACATTAATTGAGACGAAGTTAATAAGGAGGAATGTTATCAAAAATTCAGGGAGTAAATGTGTGTTACACAATTTGCGAAATAATTCCGTGTAAAAATGAGATAAAGTTGTACGGTGGAAGTTTTTGGTTGGCGCAAATTCGAGATTGAAAATACCATCCACCTACCATATTGTTGCGTCCATAAAAATTCAGGTTAGGTTTTTTGTTCCATTTTTTATTTTAGTTGGGCCGAGAGCCTATTTGTGGTAAATCTTTTCTTGCTAAGATGCGGTCATCTTGTTTTTCATGTAGAGCGATTCGGGCTTTGGCGAACACGTGCGCCCAGTTGTTATAAAACAGCATTAGTTCCAACACACGTCTGCAGTTTATCGATAACGTCACAGTACATCTAATTGTAAATTGCACTGTCAAGGGCCACGTGCATTGTATTCGTACCAATACGTTCGCTAGAATCGTTGAGGTAACTGCTTGTACCACGCGAGCATTAATGACGTAATAGCTGAGATTAGGAACAGCTGTGCGTGAGTAACGATAGTCTACTGTTTTCTTTCGCGTCCTCCGTAGTGTTTGGTTGGTACACCTGGAGTAGTTGACGTCACAGCCAGATGGCAGTACTGTCGCGCTGCGAATTTGTTCACCTCCGTTCAGGGAAGGTTATGTTTGTTTTGATCATCACGTACGTGGAAACGTTTGTGCGGTGATCGTAAACGTCAGCAGGCCAGTTTTATGTTAGGACTGAACTTTGTTGTTTTGAAGAGTCTCAGAGTTACAGAGTCTCAGAGTCACAGAGTCACGCAGTCACTCTCACTTAGATCAGTCATTCTGTTCGTTCAGGATCAGCTTTGCAGTGCGGGTTGCTTACATGGCAGACAGCCAAGTGACCCACAAATATATTTTCATGTTCTCAAAATCATTTTATCATTAAAGTGTTCCGTGAAGGTTATGTGTATGTGTAATTACTTATTTGAAAACAATAAAAATACCCAAGCCAATGCCGGAATGGATCCTTAACACAGACCATGGCCGTTTCCTTTTCACTTTCCTAGTATCTCTAATGAGCTTGGTTGTCAACGAAACGTTCAGCTTCACTACAAATAATTCATAATTTACAATAAAATGCACTGTGGCAACAATGCAATACCTGGCATGTAGGCAACAACTGCTACACACGCAATGGAGTACGCACAGAATGCTTGTAAATGAATTTTGTAATCAGAAAAATGCACATTGAGCTACAGTTCTTTAGAAGTGTGTCTCAAATTTAAGTCAAGGAAACCTCAACAAATAAAACTTAAATACTACAGCTCCGTACACACCTATGCCCAGCACATACCTTCCTACCGAAGTTCGGGTTCCTACGATGCTATAATCGCCAAGTACAGGTTGTAGTGCTCACCTCACATGCAGTGTATCGCAACCACTGACTATTTGTATGATTTTTTTTTCTCGTAAACGGCGCGTTCTAGCGACTTGCAATAACGGACTTTTTTTGTTACTTAGGACGTAGTGTTCAGATAAACAATATAAAATGTTCACAAAACCCAACGGCACAAAAGTTGTAGTCGATAAGAGGGTGGCCACCCGTGTTATTTTCATGAAGGGGAGAGTTTTAAAGTGTAGTTTCTTTACGAGTTAAAGGTCTCGATAACACTAATCATTGTGAGCAGAACTGTAATTTATCTCCACGTGATGTCCGATATTTTGCCATAAACACAATTTTAGAAATCTATTTTCAAGGGTTAATAACTCCCTTAAAAATAGTGCTAGGCGAATATTGCTTTGTGTAAATATACCTAATTTTTTATAAGGAATAACAATCTCACCATTTGTAACTGTAGTTCAGGAACATCCTGTATATATACTAATGTTACCACACACAAAATTACACCAAAACAAAATCATTTGCTCACCTAAGAAAGCGCGCAATCATCTATATTGATTTCGAAATACTTGTACATTTCTAGGTAGTTCTCATTAAGAATCTGAATGGTTTAATATATCTTATGTAATCATGTATAGGACACAGTGCAATAAATTATGTACACTTTTATTAAAAGTATAATTTTCACCTAAATTAGTACATCATAAATCTATTTGTCGAAACTGTACGAAGTATGTGATAACTAACAAATACTTTACTTGCTAATGTAACGTAAACAAAATAAAACGAAACTTAAAAAATAAAGTTTCATGGTTGTTAAATGAGTGATGCAGCTACAAGATTTCTGCTTAAGAGGAGTCCGCGTTTGATGCTGTCTTTATGTCTTGGAGGCAATAAAAGAGGGATTGGTTGGCGTCAAGAATTATACCTTCTTCAAGCACGGGAAACTAAATTAACGCGCAATTTTTTTCTAACATTCATTTCCACGGGACTTCAAACGGCGAGACTGTAATTTGTTTCCGGGAAGTAGGGCCCAAAGACAAGCGAATGTTTCTGTGTTTCAGTTTTTTTAATCAGGTGGTCCTATTAGTAAGGTAAAGATACTGGGAAGAAGTTGAGCAGAATTTTTAGTGATAAAATGTACAGACGTGACAGGCTACAACGTCATTTATGCGCCAGGCGGGGCAAAGTTACAATGAACGACTGAGGGCAGTTACGCAGGTTTACTGAGATGCTTGACAAGGGTTTATCAAGCACCAGTTGATTTTAAATGCCTGCAGGCCATTCCGGGTTTTAAGATGGCCGAAATTAAAGTGAATCCGTGAGGCCTAAGTATTTTATACATTTGTAAAGAAATCTGCCAATTACAACAGCTGCTGTAGACTTTTATAAAGTGAACGTCTGAAAACTGGTCAGTCAAGTCAGTAAAAGTAAGTTTTTTTTGGCAAAGTCAGTGTTTAGTAAGTAAATATGAGAAATGGCCAGTTAAGTCAGTTTTTCTGTAGAAGAAATTTTTATTGAACTGTTTTACCTTCATTTCTATTCAAGAAGATGCATTTTTCAATAACCTTAGCAAATACATATAAAATAACCAACTAATGGCTAATGAATATTATCTGAGGACATTTTTGAACACCTCGCCGCGCGGTGGCCTCACCTATCAGCTCCTGCTTCTTAAAACCCCTACATCTGTGCGATGCTCGGCGACGCTCACACATGTTTCCGCACTGTACACATTCAACATGGACCAGCCTTGTGCTTGATCTGAGCTGCAGTACTTCTTAGCACAAGGCTGCATAGTTGCCTGCGCCATGCTACAGTGTGCGTGACTCGTCCCAGTTAAACCTCCCGTACACGATGTTCTCAAGCACTGGGCGTAGTAGATAAGTAACAAAGGACGTAGCAAAATACAGTGTAACGTTTAGTAGTTTGTTTGACGTAATAAGTACCATTCTGATGACGTATTTTCGTGAAGTGAAGAGATATAGTTCAGCACTTGACATCTAGGACTCTAGCGCTGTAATGGGCAAAATTTCAATGTTTTTAAATTATATGTTTTTAAATTAAGATATATGAGTAGCATAAAGACTGAACTGAAAAAGTGTGTTGTTGGTAAACCTCTAGAGAGAGTCGAGGTGAAGCCAGCACTAGACAGGACAGGAAAAATATTAGCTCTGCGAGGGGCCAAGAAGAAAGTGTCGCCGAGGCTTGTTGCATCCCCAGGGAGTCTCAAAATGAGTGAAAGAAGGGTTGTTTCCTTGTTCAGAAAAAACTTCGCTGGTGGCCCAGCCAGGCTCCAGCAGTGTAACCCCTTCCCCTTTTAAATCACTCTGAGAGACAGCAAAAAATTTAGAACGAGGCTCTTTTCTTCTCTCCCCCACCCCTAACTTTCGAAAATGGCGGCGAACGAGCCGAAGCCATGCTGGTGACAAAAATAAAAATAAATGAAATTGTATATAATATTCAAATATTGGCAAAATTAAAAGGAAACTATTGTAGTATGTGGGAAATATGTGTCTTTATGCAATGTCAGATTTATGTA
>PNEQ01101775.1:0-16627 GCA_003012365.1 Medauroidea extradentata | reverse complement strand
AAAAAATAAGAAAAGTTTACTTAGAAAAGTTGCTTGAAATTAAATTAGCTTTCAAATGAGTCCAAACACGATACAAATCCAATAAACTTGACATGTAAAATTCTATACTTTTCTCTTGCTTTAAAGTTAAATTTAAAATTAAAAAGAAAATTTTAATGTAAATTTCTCTACTCGCATCCCCAATTAATAGGTTGGATCCCACCGTATACATCCTTATACCTGGTTACGTTGGCCTACTTAATTTGTTATTAACAACAAAAAAAAAAACATTAATTAAGAGAAAAAAATTGAAATTACTGTATGATAAGAGGCCAAGTTAAGTGCTACGTGCCAGTGCACGTCACAGTAGGTCTACATTTAGAAGTATGCATATTATTGGTGGAATCTAAACATTTTTAATCTGTAACTTTGTCATTATAAAATGTATGTAAATGTAATGTAATGTTGCACAAATGCCTCTGGTTTGAGAAATGAGAGGTGGGCAATGTTTACCGTGTTTAATACAGTACAACCTAGAATGTACGTATATGATGAATGTTGAGATGCCTGTGTTGTAAAGTGTGTGTTTGTAATATAGTATTGTATGTATAGACAGCTGAGGAGGAAACATGGCCTTTAACAGCAGTGATGGCAGTTGGCAGGTTTCTCTACAACATCATCATGAGAGACGTCAAGATAGACGTCAATGTAACCAGGCCCAACAGTAAGTCACAGTGAGTATCCTTGTATCACTTCTCTGTGTTCACACTGCGATGTAACATTTACTTGTGTTCACACTGCAATGTAACATTTACTTGTGTTCACAGTGCAATGTAACATTTACTTGTGTTCACACTGCAATGTAACATTTACTTGTCTTCACACTGCAATGTAACGTTTACTTGTGTTCACACTGTGATGTAACATTTACTTGTGTTCACACTGTAATGTAAAATTTACTTGTGTTCACACTGCAATGTAACATTTACTTGTGTTCACACTGCAATGTAACATTTACTTGTGTTCACACTGTAATGTAAAATTTACTTGTGTTCACACTGCAATGTAACATTTACTTGTGTTCACACTGCAATGTAACATTTACTTGTGTTCACACTGCAATGTAACATTTACTTGTGTTCACACTGCAATGTAACATTTACTTGTGTTCACACTGCAATGTAACATTTACTTGTGTTCACACTGCAATGTAACATTTACTTGTGTTCACACTGCAATTTACTTATGCATATCTTCTAACTTCCTACACAGAATAAATCCTTCCTGGTTCATGTTTTGGATGTTAGGGTGTATTTTAATTGATATACGCTTCAAAATAAAGTTTTGCATAGTTCTAGTTTGCCATGACACAAAGTGTAATAGAAATTTGAGCTAAGTTACTACAAAACAGGCTACATTTGCGTGAAGTATTTAGTGACGCCTGAAACCAAAAGTACAAATGACATACAGAAGACCCATTATGCAGGAACTGGCAGTGTGTGCATTTTGTTGCTTTTTGACAATTCGTCATGAAGACTGGCCACCATAGACATTCAGCAGGGAGCGTACGTCCCGTGGCATAACACAGTTCAAGTTGTAACATAAACCTGAGAGAGAAGATGCCACTTTTTGATGGCAGTCTCAATCTCTAGGAAGGTTATAGTTGGATGAAGACGTTAGAAAATTTCTTGCCTAATCATGTCCTGTGTATGTTCAATATAGTTAATGTCCAGTGACATTGCAGGTAATTGCATCCAGGCAATATTGCACTACTGGAGGAAAGTGAGCACCGTTCCTACTCAACCACAAGAGTGAATTCATCGCAGAGTTCTCCACGTAATGGTGATACAAATGGTTGTAACACCTGACAAACATAATGTTTGCCTGTCACTGTGCCGTTAAAGGTACAAGCTGCCTCTCCTCTCTCCTGTCCCAGCCCGAAACTTGATAGACCCTCCATGGAATGGGTTCACTTCTTGGATGTGCTGCAGCTTGGCTCGAGATCCCTTCCATCTCCAGACACTAGGTCAGTGACTGTTAGGGTGAAGTGTGATCTTGATTTCATCAAGTTAGTACATTGTACAAGCCTGTTATTGTTGTACAACAGCATTCAAAACTTTGTAAACAATTCTGCATCTGATTCAAAAGTATGCAAAGGGAACAAGGTATGAGTATCACTGCAAGGAAAAGAAACCAGTCACACTTGAGTGACAGGGTACACTGATAATTGTAAGTGACTAGACAAGGGGGGTCGGCATGGAGGCAGCAGCTGTAGCAAGGTCACACTCTCACTGTGCCTCACTTGCTCTATGCAATTGCCAGTGTTGCCACGTATCATGTTCAAGCTGGCTAAAGATCTTCCCCTGATGTGACTCGGCAGACTGACGGTAAATCAGTAACCCTGGCCGGCCTTCGCGCTATTAGGACGAGGTCTAGTAGTAATTATCGGAATACAGGTAATTAATTTTCCTGGATTGTTCACAAAAACGTTCACTGCTGCCTGTACACGCCATAATACAGTACTCACCAATCTCTGTTTTTAATATTTTAGAAATTACTAGGGGGTAGTTATTGACTTATCAGGTATGAGTTTCTTCAGAAATATATTTGCATATTAAATGAAATCAATAATTTAATTTAGAAAACGAGGCCTATTTTGTTCCTGTAACAATTAAACACTATCTTGAAACAAAAGCACATTTTTTTTAATAAATTTATTTCAGGAACTACATCACCGCATCTACAGCAGAGTTCTCGCATCTACAGCAGAGTTCTCGAGAACAGTGGTGTGTAGTGATGATGCTCGAGTGTATTTTGCAGTGAAACTTTTGAAACTGCCATTGTATTGCTATCATGTCTATTGTGGTGGCACGCGCTTAGCTTCACACACTGCACCTGCCTGATATGACGATACTAGCCCCACTTATTTGCTTACAATGTTCCACAAAGAAAGTAGTAATTTGATCAGTCCATATATATGCTCCAGTCTCAGCGGTGAGTTACTCTTACCTCAGGGTTCGTGGTATCGAAGGATGGACGCATGCATAACGGCATTCAGACACGAGGTTAGATCAATAGCCCATATTTATTACTTTGTTACAAAATCATGCAACCCCGCTTACATCGGCACGTACAAACTTCTTGTACAACATAAATTAAAATGAAAGAGAACTGAACTACAAAGGAAAACCAACTAAAATAAAAATAGCACGTGCTGAACTCAAATCATGAACCAATAGTGGGCCGGCCGCGCAGTTGATACGGCTGTAAATTCACATCAAATAGAAGCAAAACTAGTTAATAATTAAAAGTTCTAGCAAGTCTTTTCACCACCTTCCATCGCGGCCCCATGGCTACTGTTTGCGCCCCTCGGCTTACCACGTGCGAACAACGCACAATGCGGCACTCGTCCGGCTTCTTCGGCTGTCGAGAACAAAGTGACCAGCAATAGCGACCACATTGGCGTCCCAAGATACCATGGCGGCCTACCTTCCAGTTAGAATGTTCTATAACATTCTAGCATGATCAAATAAGCGGTCTGGATACAAATTAAACAAACCGAAAACACCAAAAAATCGGCAAAATTTTACTGACTTTAAAGACGTATTTCAGTATTGTAGTAAATAATTATTACAATAAAAATTATATTAAATAAAATCTCGGCATCTGACATTGCCAGCCGTACACCTTGCAGTACCCTCTGTAAACCCCTATCGGTATTGCCCTCGCAGCACCATGGCCAGGCTGGCTGAACTCATCTACATATTTTCAAAATAAATACCAAAACTTGACAACTGCAATAACTTTTAAAGGATCAATTTCTCATAAAATGTCCAAGAGTCCAAAGTTGCTTGAAATTTCATGCAGTTTTAGAAACGTCCACACAAGACATATTTACTTTATATTTACGTGTCATCAGATCATTGAGAACTTGGAACAATTTTAACTTACTCAAAACTTGAGAAGACATTATTTAACATTAAAATACTCCAATGAGAAAACTTATCACTAGGAATTGCATCCAGACGCAGTTTTCTGTTACTGTACTGTTTTGCCAGGCCCAATAGCGATTTTACATTTAGAGTGGGTTTTCTATGTGATTTCTTGTTCAGCAAAATTATAATCTTTACATTATTTAACTAAATGACTTACTTAGAATATTATTAGGCTTACGACAACAAACATGGAACCCTCATATTGAAACAATTATTACATATTGGCTTACAAAAATTGTAGAAACACTACGATTTTAATCATTTACAGGCAATATCTTAAAGGAGGGTGGCCAGGCAACATACTGGGGCTTTTGACATTAATAAATGCATCAACCCTGTCCTACACCTAACTGATACTAGGCTGACCAGCTATTGGTTCTGAAGTGTCAGTAACACTGGCTAGCGTTAATTATGCAAACAAATAAACAACAGCAGAGACTCTAGAAATACAACTGACTTATTGAAAAACTATACCCCAAGCGCAGGCTGGTCGCTTCGCACTATCGATCTGAGCATAACTGGCTTCACATGTTGCATAAGCAGTTGGTTATCATTTTGCAAGACAGAGCAGATGAACTGTAATTGTGATCCATCAGTTTGAATAACAATGGGACTAGCTGGGTCAATGTATGCAACTGTTGTTATTGGTTCAATTTTACTCTTGATTGCCGTAAATGCTTCTGAATGAATATATGTATAACCAATATTACTCTGGTCTCTGAGTAGTGCTGCGACATTCACTGTGACATAACTGAATTACCATTATTCTCAACACGTCATGCCTTTTGTTGGCAATCAACCGCCAGCAATGCTGTAGCATGATCAAGGTCTGCTTCTTTTCCGTTGAATGAAAACATTTTATTTACATGTTTCACAGTAATTTACTTGCTTTGAAACTGATGTTCATTGAGTTTAACATTGTTGTCTCGAGCCTGCCTTTTCATGGTCACTTTCTGTCGACAAATAGAAGAACCATTACAGCAAAAACTATGAACTGCTCGAAGCTTGGTACTACAAAATATACAGCATTGCAACCTATGTTAAGTGAGACATGGAAAATGCATATCTTAAATATGACGGTCAAACTACTGAAGGCAAATGGAAAAGTCACTCCTATACTTACAATATATTAACTGTATTTTGTAATGATTTATGTATGACTAATGTTTCTGTATGCACATAAACTGCACAGCCGTGTAGTCTATTGACAGATTGATTGAATGTACGTGAAATTGTGTCATTTGTGTGACATCCTCTGTATTTTATAAAATTATATAGTGCTGCTTTCAAAGTTTCTTTGAATGTAACAATTTCTTTCTCAGGTCCCCTAAAGAATGTGTACTGTACTTGGCATTGCATGAGTTGTACCGCGGTGGGGTGTGTTCTGTAGGCACTTCTTACCGGCTTTCTACACGTTGTTCCGTCACCAGAATCGTCTTCTGAAGGAGGAGGTGAAGCCACACCCAGTGTTGTCGCGACTGTTCCGCGCAGCAGAGCACGAAGACCTGGTGTTTGACACGACTTGCGTGCCGATGTCGACTCCTCCCATCCCCTGGACGTGCGTAGGTTCCGGAGGCTTCCTGCTGGCACATGCGGACTTGGTGCGTCTGCCTCACCAGGCTGTGCAGCAGCTACACAGACTACAGAAGACTCCCGCCAGGCAGCTTTACCCAGTTTTAGACTCCCTCAACCAGCTGGGTGCTGTGCCTTGGACGATTAATGAGCCGGTATGTATCACTATCCCAGTACGTCTAGGACATGACCACTAGTGCTGCTGTTGCCAAACATCTTAACTGAATACCAGATTTCCAATTCCGAAGTATTTAAGTAATTTTGAGTTTGTGAGTTTAAACTATTTCCTACATAAATCTATGCATGTAACATGGCTATTTCTACTTACAAGCATAATATAATTAATTTTATTGATTTTATCAGATGTCACATATATTTTCAACATTCAACAAACTGATACAGTACAGTACAGTAGAACAAGTTCAATTGGGCTTCAGCCAGAAAGCGCTTCCGCCCCTCTATGTTTACTATATATCTCGTGGTAATAAACACATAAACGAATAACATTGGCTGCTACTACCCTCCGTGTGCCCAAGAGCCAAAGAAATGCATGGCGGCAGCCGGCGATATCTCCATTTGGCGGCAGGTGTGTGCGACTTGGCAATGCCAGACTGAGGCATGCCGTGCGCTACATGGCAACGCCGGGCTACAACAGCTGCTTGCAAGGTCATTGCATTCCTGTGCGCTGCTGTTGTCCGCCAGCCTAGCACTAGACAGTAGACACATGTACGGTACCTAGATCCTCGTTTTTTCCGCCTGAGAGTCTTGTGCTTGCATGACAAAGGATGAAAGCGTGCGGACCTGGATCCTTGTTTTCTCTGCCCGAGAGTTGTAGGCTGGCGAGACAAAGTATCTCGGCAGGCGCTTGCATCGATCGCTGCTTTGCTGCAAGGAAGTGTCCTTTATTATGAATGATGCTGATTAAAAATTTTGAACCGTAAATTTTATTAAAGTAAACGGGGCACTCGTTTTCATTTGTGAAGAAAAAAACTCAATTCCTTGAAACATCATACAATTCCACAGCTTACAGCTTAGCTTTCAAACGATTTTGGCTACCAAAAAATTTTGCACCCTCATATAAAAGGGCCAGAAATATGTAAAAATTGTCGTCTTATATGCCGGCAAATACGGTACATAATTAATAAAAATTCCAGGAATTATCTGCCAATGTTTTAATCCATTATAAGCATAGTACATTGTGCCATGTTCTCAAGGTCATAGCATAGCATAGTCGAAGTTGTAGAACCACTTCTGCTACTTTCGCCTTTTCAATCGGCTACGTCCAGACAGAACGAGAGTCTGTGCATGCGTCAATGCTTATCTCAAAGCACTGCAGATGCGTGGAGTTAGTGACTTGGTGTTGCCAGCCGGGGCAGAATTTTGACCTCGTGGAGATGTAGCGATGAAATAGAGAAATGTGGAAAGTGTAGCGACTTGTTGATCAGCCAGCCGGCGTGGGACGAGGCATGAATACTGGTCGACTAAGTATCAAATTTCTTACCGCGCCAACTTTCCTGTTAGCAATCTCAATGTTTATCATTCTGACACACATATTGATTACATTAGGTATTGAGTTTGCGAAGATAACGCACAATTAATTCATGATTTTCCCAGGAACTCTAACAATATCAGACAAGTCATAAGAAGTTATGGCTTATGTAGTTTCGGTTCACCTCGCACCGGTTAAAGACGTTTGTTATTCAGGATGAGTGAAAATGCTGTTGTGTCATCAAGAAAAAAAGGGAGTGCCGAAGGGAGTTGCCAAAAGACGGGCAAGAAAAGTCTAAGGAAAAAAACAGTTATTTACTGAAAAATGGGTGAACGAGGACATTTGTTCGAATTGGGTAAATGAAGACAATTCGAAAGTAAAATGTAGAGTATGTAAATGTAGTGTAGTTTTGGGAAAAAAAATGGTGTGATTTAAGAAAACACAACAAAAATCAAAAATACTAGAAAAATATGGATGTAGTTGAAAGCTCAAAACAAATTTCTCAGGTAAATCTTTTGTTATGTCTAATTCTTTTAGGCACCGTATTTCCCACGTTGACTCACCCTAATATTTAAAATATATTAATATCTGTAATCCTTGTGCGGGACCTTCTATTTACCTGATTTATACCATATTGACGGTATTTTTGCGCCGATAGCCTGGCCGAGGTGGCGTACCTGTAGCATGCTGGGCTCGTGTTCAGGTGGATTATGGTTCGATTTCCGGCCTGGCCATGCTAATTTCTGTTTTGGTTTTTCTAGATCATTCCATACAGATACTGGGATGGTTCATTAAGGCCATGGTCTGTATTTTTTTCGCACTAGTGTGAAAACTAGAATAATTTTTAAGGGAATGTATTGCTTAAATTCTAGACAGTGCAGCCATGAAATGTGTGAATTATTGCACATAATTAGCAAAATTGCACCATTCGTCCATGATGTATAGCTGGATTTCAACATATTTATGTATTTGTGTTCTGTGTAGGAATTTAGAGGATTTTCGTTGGTGCCGTAGTGGATTTTTCTTTTTTCGGGTTGACAACACTGTGCAGTGCCACATTTTCTGCACTTTCAAAGCTTATGAGGGTAGTTATAGCAATAAAAAATTTTTAGGTTAAGTTGTTTGAAACGTAACTAGGTTGAAATTTACCCGGTTGTATGTCCGCATGACAGCCTCTCGAGCAGGGTAGCCTGCGGTTAGCAGATGAGTCTCCACTTGGTGCGAAAAATAGTTTTAGGCAGTAAAAACCAAAATTGCAACAGGCGTTTTCGAAAATTCACCCGCTAGAGTAGTGTAGGTTAGCTGCCATGTGATCGGCTTATGTCGACCACTTTAAAAAACTTTTAAGAACACACATAATACTTTTTAGGGTAAGTGAGAAGTTGAACAAGAAGCCATTAATTTAAATTTGAACACAGGTTAATGCCATTCAAATAAAATTGCATTAGTGTAATTTGAAATTTTGGCAGACCTACCCTACCTTCATGAATTTTCGTAATCATAGAAACGCAAAAAATTCCTCGCCCAACTTTGCAATGCCACTAACCAATCTGCGAAGTTTGACTTGTTCAAGGTGCTCGTGGTTGACTGATAATTCATGGATGAACGGAGTCTTGCAAAAGTTCTAAATAGACTGCTGTACTTTCGCACTTAGGGGCATTTACGTGAAACTGGAAAATAAATAGGAGAAAAATGGATTTGTGTTTTTTACATTATACGATGTGACGCTCTTTCACCTATTGATAGCTATAGCTATGTTTGATTGTATTAATCCTTTGTATGAATCCATGCAAATGGCTCCGTTGATTCGTGTTTTGGTCACATTTTGTGTCTAAAAGAAGAAAAGAAATTTGGTAAAGATAAAGACATGGTTATGAAAATTGCTGTACACACACCCTAAAGTTGTTCAGACCGCCACAAGGTACGCCAGTATTTCTGTCGAAAACAGAAGTTAGTACTTGAGGATCCCGCAAATCAGTATTACGTGGCTTAATCAATCCACAGTAGTGAAATCGAATCAATCCACAGTAGTGAAATCGAAAATAATTAGAGCTTGTGGAAATCTTGTGTAAATCTGTAACTAACCAGTACTTGTGAAAGACCAGTGTAAATCAGTGAAATTGTAAATACTAGTGTTTGTACAGAATGTGCCAAACTTTCAATATAGAACAGTGAATGTTATCTTTTCTGTTTCTTTCTCAAACGCCCGAGTTATAAATCCATTTTACTGACGAGGAAGTTCGAAGTTAGAGGATCAGAGGAAGCAGGCCATCTTGGCTCGCTGTCAACTTATTCAGGAACCAAAATCCTTACTTACGGGGCTTATCCCCGAGTTGCAGAAGTTGCCAGGGCCTGAACCGACCCTGCCTGAGCTCTACGAACAGTATCAACAGCTTGTGGCACCTCAAACACGCTCTCGTGAAAAGGTTTGATTCAGTAAAATTCTGAAAGAGCTCCAACGTAATCAGGTGACACTCATTAGGCCTATAAAATCACCTCAGCGTACACCCCTTCTTCATCGGTGCATCAGGGATAGATTCACCAGTAGCAACTGATGCCTAAGAGGGCTGCCCTGATATCTGCACGCAAGCAACAACTGCTGCGCCAGCTGTTGTAAGGTGAGTGGAGACCCTCCCTCGTGTAAGCTACAAGGTGGACTTGGGCGTTGGCCCTAACCAAGGGAATCCACTCTCCTGGGAGCACCGCCCACCTCCATTCTCAGGAAGAGCTTTTCTCCCTCCTATTATGCTAGCTAGGCTACCCACAGTATTTACCTGAGAATGTAACCAGTACTCCCCCGACATGTTTAACTGGAAGTAGTAATGCTGACTACAGAGGGGTAAGACTTCTAAGATTGTTTTTGTTACTGATTGTATCAATATTATGTGAACCATATTTCATTTTTAAGAGCACTGCTAGGTTTCTGCATGTGGAGATAAGGTCACAAAATGCAGCTGGTTGGCATGTTTTCTCAGGGATGTTCCATTCCCCTCACTTCTTTATACCGATGTTCCTCCATACTTACCTCAGATCACCTCCCAGGCCTGCCGTTTTAACGGATTTTATTTGTTTTAATGGATGTTTAAGGGGTAAAACAGATAAACGGATAATGCTAGACATTCTGGGATGTTTCCAACACCTGTCTCTCAACAATAGACACAATAATTAATGGCGCAAATGAATGGGTTAACGAAATTCCGTAATCTTTTTTATGTTTACTCTGCACCTAGAAATCTTTTCTTTTTTAGAGAAAAAGTTACGGTATTGACTAGTAAATACAGGAAACATTTACGAATTACTTTACACCAAAATAAATCTTAGGGGAAATTTTGTTAAACACCTTATAATGGCCATAACCCATATTTTGGCCCAAAATTTTGGTTAAAAACATGTTTACATGCAGTGCTGTGATGCAAGCAAACTACATCACATTCGAGGCCATAGAAAAACTTGTGCAGATATTTTCATTATTCAGCAATAAGTAGCTGATTCAACATGTTCATAGTTTCACTAAACTTGTTCTACAAATTTTTACAAATACCATAACGGATGTAAAGTTTTACTGCTATTTTACTTAAACTGGTTAGAAAATAATTCAGTTTGTAAATGCATTTACAGTAGATAGTTTACAGTATAACATCTCAGCTTTTCACAGTACATATTAATAATTTACTATACATATTTATTTCACTGTCAAAATTTTACAGCAAAAATTGTCTAAAAATACTTCAGAAAAATACGTAAACGTAAGTCGGAAATTGGTGTACGTTGCTGAAAATATCATAGTTAAACTTTCTTAATTTTTTCTTAGGAGTATCATTGCACCTAATGTAAAGCAAATGTGTTTTTCAAATTAAATATTTATTTCATTTACCAAGCAGACGTTTTCCAAGAAAAATTATATATGATAGCGTGGCTCTGCCTCTTCTCTGTAGCTCCCTAATACCAGGAGACGTCACGAGTGCAATGTTCGAACCAGTTTGCATGACACGTTCTTTTGTTTACTCACACAGCAATTGAGGTTATGTGTCTTGGCATGCTCCGGATAGCTCAGTTTCTTTAATTCACTGGCAGGGTTAAAACAATCATTGTGATTTCAGTAATTAAACTTTCTTACTAAGGCAACTGTTGATTTGTTTTTACTACCACTTTTACATATTTCTTGAACGCGTTATGTTTTTACAAAATAGCGGTTGTTCACCAAACCCAAAAAAAAGTTAATGTGAAACAACGTTCGTTGCCCAAGATTTTATTAATGCTATGCAATGTCATCACATATTTATGGCAAAACTACTACGACCTGACAACTACGCGGGCTAGTGCCAGGCACGCACTAGAACCACTGCGGACCACAGCCCGCCATGAACACAACCACTCCGAGCCAGCGCCCGACGCCCACTGACAACTTCCTCGCGACCGCCTCGGGCCATGGTAACAAATACCGCACCTTGGCTGAGTAACAAATACCGCACCTCGGCTGAGTGATACAACAGCATCCAAAATTTATGAAAACCAGCATAACTACACTTAAAACATGAAACAAAGTATTCCAAAATTTGAATTTATAGATTTTACATCAAAATAATATTCTTTATCCACACAAATATAATAATTGGGGACAAAAGGTGCGCAACAGTGGAACTACTTTCGCGGCGCAATACCCTAAGCAACCCCCTGCGATGGCTGACCTATGTTCGTCAGTAACCTACTTCATGAAAAAATTCCATGAAGCACGCGATCAACCACAACGTCGGCGCCAGAAATTCTACAGCGTGGAGAAACTTGCAACACAAGAAGTTACTTACGTTACCAGGAAAAATATAATAATATGCTAAAATTGCCAAAACTCAAAAATTAGGAAAACTATAAGAAAAAGTTATGTCAACAAAAATAATTAAAATTTTACTGTGGTCAATTTGAAACCAAACAAGCCAGAAAAATAAACAAACGACTCTACTTTAAAATTCCTGACTATTTTTATGTTAAAATTTTGAAAAGATGAATTTAAATGAACGTGTCCCCAATTACTAGGTTATTGAATCCTGTTGTATCATCCCGAACATCTGACGAACCAATACTGAATAGGCATGTACCCTGTTATTACAAATTAAAATTTAATTAAGAGAATAAAAAACATTTTATAGATATTTAAGCAAGCTGGGGAAATGGCTGAACACTTCACAATAGACTTACACATGTCCACCCCTTAACTCCAGAAGAAGTACAGTAGAAACATTGAGTAGCGTGTAGTTTTATTTGTGTCAGTTAATTTCGTATTTAATAACTCCAGTAAGAAAACCAAATAAATTCAGCTGTAACTGAAAAATTTTGAAACGAGTGCATCGTACAGCTTTTTAAGATGGCCTGCCTGCACAACATGTGAAGCAATATAACATCACATCTTGTACACGAGGGGGTGTCCCTCCACCTTCTGCTTCTTCTCCTTACCTATGCCAGTGAGCAGCACTCCTCTTATCACGTCCAGTCCCTGGCAACAGTAACGCAAGCACAGTGGCAAGTACACTAATAACCAATAACCCGACCATGTTACACATCCTCTACGCCTTCACTACTTCATCCACTACTCCTGTGATCACCTCACCTTGCCTTCTAGTGAGCTATAGTGCAGATGTGCTGCTCAGTTTTCTCTGACGTTATGTCATGTTATTATTGCTGTTTTATTTTGGTTTTCGCTTTTGGATTGCACTGTACGTGGCTGTATCAAGTGTTGACGCTGTTATAATTGGATTACGATTTATTGTATGGTATGGACTGTAGTTCTGCTTTTGATTTGTTGATGGCCCACACATGATTTTGGATTTTTAAATTGGCACAATTAGTGGAAACAAACATAATACTTTCACTCTGAGCAAAAAGCTTGCCATTAATAGAAAATTTGAAGAAGCAAAGCTCTCTAAAACCAAGATTGCAGTAAAGAAAATACAAGAGTTTAGTTTATTTTTATTACTTGTTCTAGGGGAGATAAAACATTTAAGTGCCTTGTTATTAAGTAAAACAAATCACGTAATCTGAGAAGGCCGAGTAGCGCATGAAAGGTCATTGTCTGGGGGGGAGGAAAACGTGACTGACAACAAGGAATAGAGAGGAGGAAAGAGTTCAGATTGTTGAGATTGGCAGTGGAGGATGGAGGAGAGCTACTGCAGTGTGGCTTGTCTCTGACTTCTCAGCAGCTACTACTTATAAATAGCCTGCCAAGGTTGCTGTTTGCATCTGTGTGATGTGCACGTGTGCATGCATACACAAACATACATGTACACATACACACATGCACAGCTGTTTACTTGCCACTTCCAGCTTGTCTGGGAGACAGCGTGAGACAGTCACTGTGCTAGGCAGTAGCAAGCTTGCGCCAACTTTTTCGTTACACTACTCTCCTC
This sequence comes from Medauroidea extradentata, assembly GCA_003012365.1. Classification (NCBI taxonomy): domain Eukaryota; kingdom Metazoa; phylum Arthropoda; class Insecta; order Phasmatodea; family Phasmatidae; genus Medauroidea; species Medauroidea extradentata. Next base: position 3,194 of record PNEQ01101775.1, on the reverse strand, counting down.
CCAAAAAAGATATAAGTAGGAAAGGAATAATTTGCGAGTTCAATGACCTGTTATGTTAGAATGCCCAGTCCTACGTATACTCACTGTCTGTTGTTCCACTGAGTAGCAGCTAATGGACAAATGGTGGGGGCTTGTGTATAAATAGGACAATGGATATTAACACGTAGATCATTGAACTCGCGAAATATTCCTTTCCCCATATCATATTAATAATTACAGTTGTAGCTAGAGTGTAACATGCATTATGCCTTAGAGTCCAGTGTCTCCTTTCAGAAATAATAGGCTAGAGCAGCCACACATGAGATAGCAACTCCCAGCCTGTTAGGTCTTGAGGCAGTTTGTAAGATATAAATATACCAGGGTAACACAAACATGAAACCCCACTAGCTCTCGACATAGTATTGCTGTAGAGCTATCTGGTGGGTTGGTGTCACATTAAAGTTAACTAACCATGGTACTACATGGCTTGCACATCTGTGCAGATCTAAGAGGGCTGTAGTTCTGGGCTACGGCTCTTAGTGTCAATACAGTACTTTATTGCTGTGTTGATGAATGTCAGGAGGAAGAGTTATTTTCTCGTTCATTGTTTCTGCAATGTGTGTTTACTGTACAGATGCTGGACGTGGTGCTAGAGGTATTCAACTCTGGTGGTTCCAGCAGGCTGGACATTCCAGAGCCTCCATCCAGCTGTCCCTCGGTCGGTGCCGTGACTGCAGACATGACCAAGCAGCAGCGTGCGCAGTTGTATCGCCAGCGAATGGCAATTCGTCGACGCAAGGCAGAGATGTACAGCTTGTGGTGTGACGCCCTCTATCGACTCTCCCTTGCGAATCACGTCAGTATATTTCAATGTACCAAGGCTTGTATGCATGGTTACACATTAAGTGAGCACTTTGGCCTTTTGAAATCATCACTGTCTGTTTCTGCTTATAAATCAACATTAAAAATGGTTGCTTTGTTCCTTGTTTGGTTGGCTGCAAATAAGGTCCTTGTGATTTTTTTTTAAATGCAGTAATCCTAATTCTAAGTCAGACAAAATAATGATAAAATTTTTATCAACCTGTAGCGTTGGTGTTGTTGTTATCTCACTCCAAATAACTCGGGACCCGCTACGGAGCAATGTTGTAACAGTCCATCCAGCCACGGCCTTGCGAGTCGATCCACCACCCCTAGGCCATCACCAGACACGGAAACAAAGATGATGGGGGGGAGAGTGGGAGGTGAAAGGCAAAGCACGAGGCTCTTCTTTCAGCCAGACAGGAGGCAAGTTGCAAGCAACTGTCAAACAGTTATGGGGGGTGGGTGCTGTTTGGCTGCAGCTGCGACATACGCTAGACAAGGCACAGCAGTTGATGCGCATGTACACAAACAAAATTTGTCCATTGGTGGGGGAAAATGAATGTGTTTTGGCTGCTGTGCACAGGAGGGGTGTTATCTATTTATGTGTGCGTTTCTCACAGTACAGCACTCGCCAAAAAAAGTACGACACGGATATGAGCAACAAGTGGAACAAATATATTTTTCAGCAGATTTTCATTAAATTTTCAACTTTTTTGACCCGTATTTCTTACGGTTTCTCAAAAATGGGTTGTAAAAACGGGATGACCGTAATAAAGAGGGTTGTAATAATGATATTTTATTGTACTGATCAATGGACATGGAACTGATTATAGCATTTATGTCTGATAGTTCACCGTTACTCGTACAAAATTATAACTCTTCCAGTCACAGGTGAATTTGCAAGGAAAAGTCTCGAAGTGAAATGACAATACACCAATTAGTTCTGGGTGGAAATACAGTCAACTCTTGATTATACAATCCCGGGAATAACGATCCTCTCGAAATAATGATTCTTTTTTCAGGAACCGTGGAAAATGGAAAAAAAATTTGCTTAAAAAATTTTTAATTCAAAGAAAATAGCATAAAAAGGTGTTGCACTTCTTATGGCCGCAAATGGTTGCAGTTACAGTAAAACGTCATTAATTTGAACACTGTTAATTCGAAATGCTATATAAATTGTGCAGGATAGGGAAGAATCCTCGAAAATAAATATAAAAATTTGGACAAATCTCTTTGTGAACATAAAGAAATAATTTCCCTAGTCCAAAGCACATAGTTAAAGAAATTTTTATGGTGGTAAGCCGATTCATCCTGAATTTTCCAATAGACAAAACATAACAGCAATTTTTAAAAAAATATTCAAGAACAGAGAAATTTCATTGGAATGTCTAATTACTGATGAAAATATTACCAAAAGGATTTAAACTGAAAAAGCAACGAACATGTAGAAAAATAATGGCTAAAAGGACTAAACTCAATCGGCTAAACATGATGACTTTTCGCTGGGCTTCTGGGCCGGCATACATGATGACATTTCAATAGTGTATACAATACATTTGACAAATAATACCTTTTTCTTCTTCAAAATGTTCACAAAAATCATTTACAGTTTTTAAAATTTAGCTATGTATTCAACATTTCTGTACATGCTGTCTTTATAATCCAAATCCTTCAAATATTTAATTTCTTCTTCCATTACATAGGTTAACACATTAATCTGTTATTTTATAAACAGTCCAAGATAAAACCAAATAATGCAAAGATATTAATACATAAATTGTACATATAATCATTCTGTGATAAATCCATCACAGAAATGTCCCCTCAGGGATGGACCAATTTAATCATTGTTTAAATTTGTGCATCATTATGAAAAAAAAAAAAAAAACATAAGCAAAACTTGTTGAAATATACAACAATAAATCATATGGGATACACAAACAATGAACGAACAATGTTTTAAACACAAAAAATATACATCACATGATGATCCATATTTGATCATAATTCCAGTACGAATTCTGTTTATATTTAAATACGTAAAATGTCAGTTATGTACGAATACATACAGTTCAACAGTAAAACAATCAAACAAAATTGTTGCAAATGAAGTTCATTATTATCTTCAAATAATGCAGAAGACATCAAGTTGCTGTCCTGATCAAAAGACATACTTGTTTGTCAGAGTGAACGTCGAACTACACCTCTGAATGGAAATAGAGCGTCCTTCAACTTGGTGATTCGATCAGAGTCTTGCCAAAAGTTTATGACTACATTTTTTTTTTACTGAGTTTTATACAGTTAATGCTGCACTCAACTTCATCTTCAGTTCATTCACTTTGAAACGTAGGTAG
>PNEQ01101766.1:0-13513 GCA_003012365.1 Medauroidea extradentata | reverse complement strand
TCAACATACTATATCAGTTTCCAGAGCATAATTTACTGCAAAATTTTGCATTTTGGTCGGGGTTGCCATGTTATATTAGAACATGTAAACTGACTTTCATGCATGTGAAAATAGTACGTGGTTCAATATTTGTTTTATAATGTAAAATACAATACGATTTCTTAAACACTGTTTTCGTACTCCTAAGACAGGCTAACATGAGTATTTTCAGGATAACGTATCTGCGGTAGTGCCAACGAGATTCAATTGAAACACAAATAAAAATTTGCGTCGAAATGTCACTATACTTTCCACAAATAAAATGACATGGTAAACGATTAAAATGACTCTGAGAAAACAACAATGCTAAAGCATCGCACTTTTGTTGAGTGGCTTGAGCGTAGAGGTCATACTGCATTACGTACGTCGGTCAGCGGCACCCTTATAGTTCTACTGATTAACTTACACGTGTAAAATTAAGAAAATTGTTCAGATATTGTTTTAGTAAACATCGCTAGATGTACAGCGTTGCTGTTTTTGAATGTTACAAAAATAATTTCTTTACCGTTAAGAATATTTCGGTATCTCCTTTATATATTATTTAATATATATATATATATATATATATATATATATATATATATATATATATATATATATATATATATATATATATATATATATATACAAAATATTACGGTTTAATTCAAATTGGTTACTTATAGTGTTCTTTTTGAAGACCGACAGTAATGACGAGGAAATAAACAGTGTTTTTAGTCGACGGAGAATGTTCCACAGTGACTATAGACCTTGCAAGTTCTCTGTGATACTGAGGTGGATGAAAGCAGCCGCAGTTGCGGGACACTTTATGACAACCCATTACATCTCACGGGAGGGATATCGTAAGAACTGAGTTCCATTCACTCTTTAATTGCGACCGTATAGAACTACAGTTAGCTCGCATAAAACCTAATGGCACAACCTGGCGTAGAATTGATACCAAAATGTTTTATTAGGTTTGTATTCGAGCCAAGCACCTCTATAATGTCTGGTCGAGGATTCTAAACATGAAACAAAAAACAATTTATAGGATAACGGGCTATTCGAATATGACTTATAAAATAACTTGAAAATTTTTCCTAATTTTCATACATAAAATAAATGCGTAAAATCTCTTCTTCATAAAAGTATTTAAAATTACACACCAACCATATAAGTTTGAAATTTTTGTATACTTTAACAAAGTATATTAATGGAAATTAATTGCCGAGATATTTTTTGTACCATTGGAAATAAAGAAAAACAATTTTTTCAACAAGTTCTTTTAAGTATTTAAATATAAGCCTGTGTGTTCCATATGTAAAGTATTTAGGATTCCGCTGCAATTGTACCGAGATTACTTCTCGCTGCATGTAAAGTTATCGACCAATTATCGTGTAGAAATTTCTACTAGCCATGATATTCCCGAAAAGTTACAAGGTTTTTTAATTCTACAACAAAAATGTTCTGTATTTAAAACTGTTAAAAATATTACAAATACCTATTATCAAGGATTTAGTTCAAATTCATGAAGGTAATGTTCGGTAAAAACAAAACCAACTTCGTCGGCATGTCTCATTTTACCAAATATTTTGCACCACGACAATCATTTCACATGGAAAGTGGTTGTGAAAAAATATTGTAGCGATGCTGCGCACAATTGTAAAAATATGCGTAATTATAAAATTATCATTTTCAAACTGGTTTATAGTTGTTTTTGTACCGGATACACTAAACGTTGGCGCTTCGCTTCGTACAGTTTCTATCCTTCACATAAAACACTAAACCGCACTATACCACCGACGAGGCAACCGAACGTATCACTATGACGTGTAATGTGAAAAATTAACGTTGTTTTTGTTCTTACAAGTTGTTGCGGATTAAGTATTATTTAATTTTTACTAGTTTTTACTACACTTTGTAGTTGATTAATCAGCGTTAAGGGTTATTGTAGCCTATTATAATGTAGGTTCTGTTGTTTGACTTAATATTTACTGTTTATAAAGCATAAAATATACAATAAATTATTAAATTGTACAATTCAGTAACATTAACGTTTACACACGGACGGACCTTCTATTAATACTCTTTGCTCGCAGCAGAGTCCAGTGGGGCCTCCCTAGATAGGCTGTGTTTGTGTGTGTGAAGCCGGAGCGGTAAGGTTGCCATTGACCGACGTATGTAATGTATTATCGCCTCTCTGCGCAAGACACTCAGCTGGTATGCAGTGCTTTACTATTATTCTTTTTCCTATGTGACTTTAAGCGGTGACCACATTATTTTATTTATGGGCAGCGTAGTTCAAGATCTAACGCTTGTTTCTATAGTTGTGTTTTTAGAATTATGTTTATTTTCTCAGATACAGCAGTCTGGAAAAGCCATTTTGGTATATTTTGAGGATTATAACAGACCTGTCGAGTTTTTAAAACTACATAGACATAGATTGAAGTCTGTGTTCTTTTCGTAGATATACAAATATAATGCACGTTAAATAGTTTCGTAAAAAAGATAATAGTCGTAGCTCAGTGTAACGCACTTGAAGAACAGGTAGGGGCCCCTAAATATATAATATGGTTTGATATATCTCACCTTGTAATAACCCGGGCAGGCTGGTTGTGGTCGAGGTTACAACAGTTGAGCACTGAAGGTCAGCACCTCAGGCAACATCCTGGCGTCCTGCTGGTCACATGACAGTCCTCTCTACGCCTTGTGTGCCACTTAAATAGTTGCCATATGTCATAAACTTGTCCCCGTTTATCGTGGCTACTGGCGGAATTATGTACGTTGGGGCGTGTTTTAATGTCCTCGATGTTGCAGACATTCCTCCGTCACCGTGTTGGAATAACTTGTTCCAGATATTTGTCGACCCTCGACACTGCATTTTACGAATACGCTGTGGTCTCGTGCCGACACAAAGAATATATTCATGTTTATAATAAAATAGTTTTTAAGTGATTATTTTGCAAGTTTTTATTTAATAACAGTGCGTTGTAAACATCCACTTCTTCGTTTGTTGTGTTACATAAAACACTGTACCAGTTGAATCAAAGAATTATCTGAAAAAAAACGTTCGAGATATTTTTAATGAGTTATATTGAATTAACGTCCTGATTAAAATATTTGTTCAGCCATAATTGGTCGCACACCAAACGTGCATATTCGCAGATTTAAAATAAATACAGGTAACGGTTCATCATGCTGTTGCAAACTGTTCAGAAACCAAAGAAATATCGGATTCTTGTCAAATACCGAACTAGTTCAGTTTTTATGAAAAAATATGGAATAATTAATGATATGACTTTTGCCTGATTTACTGTTTACTGCATCACTGTGCTAAATTTAATTACTACTTTCTATAAGGCCTTTCATATATTCAGACTGTTCTGCATTTGATACAAAACAAGAAGTGATTTTGCTGACGTTAAATCTTGGTACGATAGACACAGAATACAGTAATAAGACGTCAGATGAATACATGAACGGTTATCTTAATGCAAAAATACTCTGACTGCTGATACAAATATGTAAGTGAAAAAGACTCGTTTGGGAAGCAGACGAACAATGAACGCAACTTTGATAACACGTACTTGACTAGAAATGGCATCGTTTCTTCAGTCAGCAATGAACACGTTTACGGGTCAAGCATTAACGATACTGGTGGACATAATACTACACCAGTCACATTTCGGAAAAAAAATGTTGGTGTTTGAAAATGTAGCAGAACTAAAACTAGTCTTGTTATTATTGTTTCTTTTTTATGACAAATGATTTTCATTTAGCTGTTTGATCCAATCTATAACGTATTTGAACGCAGTAACAAAACTCGCGAGCAAGCGTTGAATTTTTGGTAAGCAGTATTAGCATCTTAAAGCGTATGTTTGAGATGAAGTAAGAATTTGCCTTTAACGTGCCCTGCAAAACCCTACCTGTACCTTTTGCGTTTGGATGAAAATATGTCATCAGTATATGCATATGTATACACACACTCGCGAGTTTTACTTGATTCGGCCGTACAAGTATAACTAATAAACGTTCTATTGTTAAGACGAATAGGAAAACCTAGAACTTGTATCTCTTATACAATCACAATAAACGTGGGCAATAGTTTGCTAAAGCGCTAGAATGCTGTTAACCTTTAGATCCAAAAAATGTGTCACGGCTTAGTCGTATGCAGATGAGCGCTTTGATTACATATTTTGTTTGTTAACGAAGTCCACTGTTGAACGATCTGTTTATTGCGTGACAACACATTACAGTATTCAACGCAATTAAATGTTTTACGACTTATTTGCGTGTTAGTTGTTAAGTGTTTACTTTCTGTACTAAATGGAACTGTGTACGCACACCTTCGCGTTTCAGAGCATGTGGTTATGAACGTATGATCTCAAGGTACGTATCACGTAAATCGTGTGGTAACATTCGTATACACATAAGTCGGAGTTCGATATCCAGTAGAGTCATTGCTAGATTGTCAAATGTGGTAATTGTGCGCACAGTGTATTTGACCAATGGATTTTTTTTTTTTCGCGGATTTCTAGTTTCACTGGCTCGTAGATTTCGGCATTTCTACATACCCAGATCGTGCCGGATGATGCCGCTAGTCGGCGGGTTTTCTCAGGGATCTCCTTTTCTCCCGCCCACTCATTCCGGCGCCGCTCCATACTCACATCATGTCACCCCCCACCAGCACTAAATACCTCGATGTTAAGCTCTGACCAAACTCTCACTCACTCACTCACTCACTCACTCTACATACCCAAACCACTTCATCTTAAACTGTTCTAGGGGATCCGGAAGTTCCTCTCCCGGAAAAATTTCAGTTTTTGTTCAGAGCTGCGCAAAGATATCGATAAAATTATTTGACTCATCCATAGTTCTGTAACGGGATAACTTTCCGCCGGCATATGTAAACAATGTAAGCAACGTAGCAGACGAGCACTCACGAATCCGAATTACCGTTTTTATAAACTAAATTTGAAGGTCGGTTTACGATACAAACATGTACGCAATGACAGTAACCATAATAACGTGTACGAGTGTAAGAACGAAGACCTGTGGTTTACGATGGCCTTGTGCATGTATGTAGTTCGAAAATAGCCGATGTTGTCAGCTGTTCGTTATTTTGTTTCGGGTGTTATAAGTGTATCACTATATTTTAATGTTTCTAACTGATTTCGCATGTTTGATGTATTGCTTTCTAGATATTGTGAATCTTCTACGTTTTCTGTAATTACTTTTTTTTTCCTATTGCCATAGTGGCATACGTGACGACGGGTTTTGTTTACATTTTCTAAAACTGTATTGCGAAACTGCCTTGAAAATATTTTAGAGAAAATTATTTCTTTAGGCATTCCTCGTGAATTCATGTTGTATGGAAATGAATACAATAAAGGGGTAAATTTTGAATATTACATTAACTTCATAACGTTGCCTGTAAATCAAGCAACTCAACCCTCTACTGACTTCAAACTGCACAAACGATGCATTTAATAACAGTACGCTTGCTGCTATGTCATTATTGAATTTGTATTTAATTCAAAATAATCTGGCCAATACATATGATGAGGTTCATCTGTATCAGTATGAAGTTAATATGCATCGTACAAATGTTTTAGTACGTAACTAACTTATGGTAAACATATAAAATGTAAGAAGGCAAAATATAATACTGAAAATATATAGCCATAGCTCTTTATTTCTTCACATAATGGTCAAATAAATACAACCGCTCTTTGCTTACCTATCAGTGTGCTCATGCTATAGCCTACTCGTCGTATCAACAAATTTTCGTTAGTTGGTCCATCTTACATAAAATATGTCATTTTCCAGGACAATTATTTTCCAACATACTTTTAGCTTAAGGTTTTAAAACAATTCAACGAAAAATCTGCCGAATTTTAAGATAGATGGTATACATCTAATACGTTAATAAAATAATTTTACACCACATACATTCAAATACACTTAACTTTGTGAAACATGTGAAGTCTGAGAGTTAGCAACAAATTTATCACAACATGAAAAAAAATGTACTTTTTAAAACACATATCAAAATGAACAAAACATATTCACATTCGTACTTACCACCGAGACGTATAGGACACAATTATTTACATCCAACGTACACTGTAAGAAAACTTCCTCATATGTTTAAGAAGTAACTGACCTAAACGAGGTATGGTACAGTTACCATATGTTCCGCCTTGTAAATATGCAAACGTTTACACTTTTTTTTAATACAATTCTGATAACTACAGTATACATTCAACTGTTTTTCATAAACAGTTTAGGAATGCTGCCATGTATGTCTGGGAAACAATTCTATCATACGTACTTTCTTAGCGCTCCTTTAGTCCGCACGGGGCAAGAGTCCTACTTCGATGTAGTTACGCTCTGCATCACTAGAGAGCACTGGCATGACCATGTGCGCCTTTCGAAAGAGCTACTGCAAAGTGGGTTTAGTTGGCATGTTACTCCCGCCATTACAGAGAGAGTGGTGGCCGTTTATTGTTTTCAGCAGTGTGAAATGTTGTTTACTTTGTTCATAAGAGTGTCGAAATTTGCATGAAGTCTTCAAACCATTCTGCTTAATGTACGTAGGCATTAAAAGTAAGTATTTACGTATTTATTGATATAGGTGTTTTTTGTTTTGAAGCGATGGGTAAATTATGGCTAATGGAGGAAAGGTTTTGTAACGTTGGGGGCAAGATTCCTGGGGCAAGAGTCCGCATAAAGTCACGTGCGGATTCTTGCCCCACACAGTCATAAAATTTTGATAAATGGATTTAGTGTATGGGAACTATATTTTTCAGTACGTATTCACTAATTTGTTTAAGCTTTGATTAAATATCCCAAAAGTCAATCGGACAAACATTTAATTCTTATATTCTGTAGTTGAAAGATGAAAATATTATTTAATAATGAGTGACAACTCTGCATGGGTTTTATTTCAACCATGTCTCAACAGACTGGCTGTAATAGGTATACAATGGGAACATGAACGATCTATCAAGCGGTTGCATTTTGTGAGTGCAGTGTGGAGGCAAAGATATGATGTGAACACCATTCTCACGAGCTATTTCCAATGGAGCTCCTCCATCAAGTTTATTTCTTCTTTCTGACTCTGGCTACATGAATTCTGAACTGTTCTTAGAGTGGCTTCAACATTTTGTCTCCCATATTAAGCCTTCTAGCGATGGCCCTGTCCTATTAATTTTGGATAATCATTCCTCACATATTTCCCTACCTGCTATCATGTTCTGTCGGGACAATCACATCCATCTTCATTCTCTGCCTCCTCACAGCTCCCACAAAGCCCAGCCACTGGATAAAACTCTCTTTGGACCTTTGAAAGTTTATTATTCAAGTGAGTGCACCAGATGGATGTCAGCTCATCCTGGTCGTTCCATCACACAGTTTCAAATTTCTAATCTTTTTCGGTTGGCATATGAAAAAGCAACATCTGTGGGAAATGCAGCCAAAGGTTTCGTATCATGTGGGACAATTCCATTCAATCCTGATATTTTCACAGACATTGACTTCCTTCCATCAACAGTTACTGTCCAGCCTGCCACAAACAACAATGCCGAGCCATCTATGCCTACATATTCCTCTTCGCCTTGTTTTCTGGAAAGGATTAGGCCTAATGATGCAGGTACCTCATCTAGGCCTCCTATGCCTATGCATTCTCGGACAGACACTGATACTGACGGTGCTGCAGATAGGCCAAGGTTAATTGATCTTTCAATTCATGCTAGAGCTACTATCATGTCTACTCCTACAAAAGCTTGTTCTTCTGTTTCACCAGAATTAATAAGGCCTCTTCCAAAACGTAGCAGTCCTCAAAAAAGAAGGAAAAATTCCAAAAAATCACAACTACTGACAGAGTCCCCTTACATTAAGACGGTTTCTTCTTTACAGTCGAGCAGCAACACAGATTCAAAGTTTACAAAAAACAGCTCAAAGAAATGCAAACCAAAAGAGATGGTTATTAAAGGGATTGGAGCAAGTGGTCAGTTAAATTGGGGTGGGAGTAAAAAAGGCATATTATGTTCAGGAAAAGGTGACTACTACTGTGGGGGTTGTGGTGCAAGATATGAGGAGCCTCCGAATGTAGACTGGATAATGTGCCATGCATGCAGATCGTGGTGGGAAGAACCTTGCACAGATTATATAGGAACTGGTGTCTTTAAATGCGATGGGTGCAAGTAGGACTCTTACCGCACGGTGACAGGACTCTTGCGCCTCATGTGGGGCATGTTTCTTATTATACATGGTTTCACTTTTTGTCATGTTTAAACTTCATAACATCTTCAGTACTTATTGTAAACATTTCACTGTGTTCTCAAATGTTGTAGTTGTATGATAATGTCTCTTTCAGGACTTAGTTTTTCAATAGAGGTGAAAAAATTACAGATGTGTCCTTAAGTGCGGACTCTTGCCCCATATTACTCTACGCACGTGTGACAAATTTACAAACTATTTCTTAGAGTGTATGTTATAATAAGGGACAGAAAATTTTCATAACTTCAATGATCCACAAGCTAGAATACATTGTGCTCTGCATATTCAAGCCACGTTTATTCGTTCATTGTCTGTTGTTTCACTGAATAGCAGCTAGTGGACAAATAGTCGGGGCTCGAATATGCATAGGATAGTTGATTTTAGCATGAAGGTAACTGAATTCGCAAAATTTTCCTGTCCCTAGTAATAATACATTTATATTAGAACATTATACCGTATATAATGTATGTAGAACACATAGAGACGCTGGGTTTTAGTAATAATAATTCAGCAGAATCTTGTTTCAATGCCTAACGTACACACTTGCAGCCCTGCTCCGTTGTGATTGGAGGTCCTTAAGGGCACTGCCTACCTGGAAGCCACGGCGGGAACCAGCATAGAGTTTTACAGTTTAAATATGTTCCGCCTGGCTCAGTAACGGTTGAAGTTACATATATGCCACCACTGACTTTTTTGTTCGTCTCGTTGCCGTGTACACTGCTATGGATCGTTTACGCAGTTTTTTTCAATACCCTGACAATTGTGGCCAAAAAAGTATTTTTACACACAAAAAAGTATTTTTACACACACAAAAAAAAAACTCGAAAATGGTTGCTCATAATTTATTTATTTATTTATTTTGCAATTTCACTTACGTAGCGAAATTCTCCTTTCCCCGACGCAGAAAATGGTTTTCGTCTGAAAGCAGTACCACAAAAGGTGACCGAGTGCCATTGGAAATAATTTAACATGTAAAATCCTATTCTTTCTCCACCAGGGCTCCGAGGTAGGCAGCGCTCCGGGACTTTACCCACAAATCACAGACGTAAAGTGTCACAGTGACTTTATTCTCTGTGGCACAGTCAAAGGTTTTGACGTCTCTCCACAAAGGCATGCTACCGTGAAGCAACGCTGCAGATGTGCACGTAAGACATTACAACACTGGTAAGAAAGTAATGTTGCAGGTTTTGAAGAAGATACCATCTGGTTTATAAAAGCAACAAGGCTCTTTGTTTCTTCTACAAAATAGATTGTTGAAGGAACTGTGCAGAGTTGTACCGACAACTAAACTGTTTTGTTGTCCCTATTTTAACTGAAGTATGGTACCTGAAACTATATATTTTTTTTCAGTGCACATTCTTTTCAACAAAAACTTTTGTCTCTTGAAATATGCAACAGTCATACAATAACGTGCACACACAATAACAGTATGTTTGGACATGGCGTTGGTATACAGATCGAACTTTGACGCCAGATAAATATGTCAACGTAAATTCCCTGACTTGAATATTGGAACACTTGTTTAGTTGGAGATTTTCTGGATTCAGTGAAATATTAAGTTCATCGAAATCACGGGAAGAATTTCTTGATGGAAACAGTTAAATTCACTAGCAGTCATCTAAAGTATATGTACTACAGAAGAAACTCGTAGACTACCGCACAACAATTTAGATATTCGTTGATTCGAGTTTCACATAAACCCATTCGTTGAAATAAAAATATTTCTCAGCTTTCGGTTCGTCACGTAGGGCTTCGTTGCCGGGTTTCGTTCAGCGGCGTTATCGATTTCCACAGCGCACGTGTTTTTTTTTTTTTTTTTTTTTTTTTTTTTTTTTTTTTTTTTTTTTTTTTTTTTTTTTTTTTTTGCGTTTATGGCCTCTGCGTATCGCCCGAACAATGTTGACATTTTTAGTTTATTTTGACTCCCTCTCCCGGGTCCGCCCTTCCTCCAGGGCGTCGGGACGCAATCACATGTGTCGACACCAGTGCTACCAACAACCCCCCTCCAGCTAAAAATTGATGTGTCTCATTACTAACTAATAAAATGCACGATGGTTGACCCCCGAAACCTGGTGCTATTTCACCATTTTCAAAAGCATCGCTGCTGGAGACAGAGATATACTTTTTTAAAAAACCCACTCCCTCTACCCCCACCACCACTGCGTGAGTGTTCCCCACCCCTCCCGACCACACCCTATGCTCACCCCTCTTCCAAAAACTGTACCGTATCACCGCATCATGCATAGCGCATTTCTGCGGGTGATCGCGATTTTACGGAGATAAAAAAAAAAATGTTTCGGAAAAAAAATAGCGTGCGCGCTATGGTTTGCGGGGCCAGCGGAATTGAGGATGTGTTTTGATTACACTTGTCAACTGCGATTTTTTACCCATTAATCCCGAGAGAGAGAAAATATTTGACCAGAGGTATTTCCAATCACGCAGGGCGTTGATCAGTTTCCACTAAAGTTGTAAGCGGGAAAAATATATCCGTTTGCGTCATAACTCCAGTAAGTTTAACCACTGTCAAGAAGAACTGTGTTAACTGTCACTTGAGAACTACAAGCACATTCAGTCTAATAAAATAAAAATATTTCTTCTTTAAAATGTGGTTTTCGAATATTTTGAATAGTGTAATGCAGTGGCGTAAGAATAAATATAGATATGTGGCACGTTTCCTTGAGAAAATATGTAAGTTAATAAATACACTACTCAAGAACTCTTACCTGTATTGTTTCTCAAAATTATCCAGAAGAATGTAACAAAAATTTACTGATAACAACATGATATGAGCCAATTTTCTATAACGTTTACGGAAAAGGAAGAATTTTAACTATCTCAGTTACAATATAACTTTATTTTATTCACTTGACAACCCTGAAATTCTTTTATTTGAAGGTCACGAGTTCCTATTTTATTTACACATTTTTTTAGAATACTCTTTGTTATATCCCAGAATAAGAAAATATCGTAAAACCGTTACGCATATGTTTTGAGGGTTGTTTTTTTAGCGTAACACAATTTAAAAATACATATATATTTTTAACGGTTACATAGTATAAAACAATTTTCAGTGCATCTATGTGAAAATTTTACAACTGCTCTCTTTTAGGATCTAAAAATTAATATTTATGAAAATCACCTAATTCGATTCCTTAAGTTATGTGACCCTTCTCATATGAAAATGGTTTCTCAGTTTTCTCATGAAACTTGAACGATCTTTCTAAAACGCCTTCATGTTTCACGAAATCGATTTATCCGGAAACCCTATCCTCTGGTCATTCGTAACTGTTATTTTTATCAAGCAATTTTTTTTGTGACACGGTGACTGGATGAATTAATTTCACAGAAGTGTATTATTAGAGGCTGTGGTTTATCGCGGGATAACACAATGATCTGCTAGGTTTCAATGTACGTTAAGAATTTAAGTATGTTACTGAGAGACGTCTGTAAGCGAAACTGTTACCTTATTTGACATATATAGTTATAATTCTCTGTTTGTGCAATATTTGACGCCTAAGAATGGTCTATAGACAACTACGTCGTGTCGGATAGTTATCACCCGATCGTATGTGTTGTCTTAACAGCTGGGTTTTCACCGGTGTTGTAAACATAAGTAATTATTGCAATCAATCGCCATCTTATATTATTATTCTTTAGTAGGATCAGGAACGAAACATGCACCAAGGCACACACGAGTTTTGTGACGTAACAGTGCCAAAGGTAGCTGAACGTATAAGTCGGCAAACAAAATGTATTATTGAATACGTGTCGGCTAACTGTGAGAAGGGTTATGGGTTCAAGTCCCATATAAATCCTTTGGCATTTTGAGCTCGTCCTGTTTATCACTACGTCGGATTATGTTTTGTGTGTTGCAGCGTATTAGGAGAAAGGTTTTTTTTTTTTAATAAAATATACTGCTTAACGTATGTGCGATATATTTATGTACGAAAAGAAAACACGTATTTTAAACTACGCTTCTATATTTTTGTTGTCTCGATGTCATGCTTAGAAACGTTGTTTCGTGGCTCATCAAAATGACTAAAAACGGCTTTTTCAGACTGCTGTCACGTAAAAAATACGAACAGGAATCGTAAAACAAAAGTAGGGAAGCATACGCTGGAATGTACTACGCACTTTCCGTAAATAAAATTGTAGGATCACCGCCTGGTTTCGCAAGGAAAAGCCAACGACCAAAATACTGCACGCCATATTTGCCAATAGCGCATATAAGCCCTAGGTGATTGATTCGGTTGATAACGCACCAGACAGTCTAGCTCTTGAGTCGCCTGCCTATTTCCGTACCTGAAACTCGGCATCTAGCGCCTGCTGTACATAATAACTAGAGGTACATGAGCCTCGTGGATTTATTGTAGGGCATGCTTTATGCCTAAAGTTAACGTATAACTCACTGTCGTTTCTGTGATTGGATGACGGCTGTTTTGACATAACTTACGACTGCAGACCAGGAATCAATAAGGACGTAGTTCGTGGGGTCTGGCACCTGCTTCTCGCTTCCAAGCTTAGAAACCAGATTGTGGTATGTGCGTCCATAGTACCGGGAAATCTTGGGTGCTGGCAAATTAATAAGCGAAATTGATGAACCCCTAATAATTATTAGGTGTAGGCTTACTGATTTGCTACGTTCAAATTTGGTGTAAACATTTCCGACCTTCTATTAGTTGTGACGTGTTTGCTCCCTTTCTACTGCTTTGCTGTTCGTAATGACTGGGAAACTTCGCGAATTGTCTTTTGAACGAGCTTGATTTCTATCGCTTGTACGTTTCGTTAACATCTGAGATTCTATCACACGGCCCTGAAAATCTCTGAGCCAATCAAATCTTGGGGGAAAACAAAGTTGAAATTCTGCCAGTTGCTGGGTGGAACTTGCTACTCATTGGAGCAGTAGACAAAAAACTAGTTGTTGGAGTCTGCGTATACACAGGACAATGGGTAGGGCCCGGTAATTTTCGCGAAAAGATTTTTGCAGCACTTTGTTTCAGTGCCTTACGTGTACACCTGCATCTCGGATTTGTGGTCAGTGATTGGATGCCGTAACATCCAGCGTCTTGAGGTTAAACCCGCTAATCACAGACGTGATGTGTGGCAGTTATCCGAGTACTGATTGGCACAGTCAAATGAATAACAACTCTGCACAAAAACACTCTGCCAATGATCATGAAGTTGAGCTGCAGGTGTGCACGTAAGGCACTGA
>PNEQ01101765.1:0-13514 GCA_003012365.1 Medauroidea extradentata | reverse complement strand
CCTCCATGAAATCGGACTGCAGGCAGTGGGCCCGTTCCTGCTTATCATGCCAACGGTCGAAGATTTTCCGTCATGTCTCCTCGCCGGTAGGGTCTTTCTTACCTCCCTCGTCCAGGTTCGACCATGTTCACATCGATCTGGTGGGACCCCTGCCGTCGTCCCAAGGTTTCCGCTATTGTCTAACCATGGTCGACCGCTTCACACGCTGGCCAGAGGCAGTGCCGATCGAAAACATCGAAGCAGCCACGGCCGCCAGAGCTTTTTACACCACATGGGTGGCACGTTTCGGCACTCCTCTGAGGATCACCACCGACCAGGGCCGGCAATTCATGTCTTCCCTGTTTACGGCCCTGACTGCCTTGGTAGGCATGACCCATTTCCATACAACGGCCTACCATCCGGCTTCCAATGGGATGGTGGAGAGATTGCACCGTCAGCTCAAGGCAGCCATCCTCTGCCACAACACCGAGCACTGGGTTGACGTCCTACCGACCGTTCTGCTCGGCATCAGGGCCGCCTGGCGAGCAGATCTCCGCTCACATAGTTAGTGGTCCACACCCGAGACCACACTAATATTTTGCATATTTTACTAGGCTACACAAATAAGAATATAAGCATGGAGAGTTACCGACATGAGCGAACATCCAGTTAGTAAATTACAATTCGTAAATTTTCTACAGTGACGTTTAGTACATTTAGTGGAGTGTGACCGTTTTAAGCCGAACTTACGTTCGTCTCCAAGGGGCAGGAAGGGTTGCCTACCTATTAGGATATTATTACAAGATATATTAAACATTTAGATACGTTTTACACGAAGCTGTGTACCCCAGAGAGTTACAACATGGGTGCTTTACATGAAAATTACGATACACTTCTTAAAACGATGGCACTAAACATCACTATTAGATCGCTGTAAATATCTTGTACGCATCAACAGGACGAAAAACTTCTGTTTACTTGGTGACAGAAAATTGACGCACTAAATATCCGTTCTATGTATACCACGTTTCGTTCCCTAAGTAAGGTAAAGTAAGATAATTTCGTGATATTTTCAGTTTTATGTTAATAATTATTGAATCGAAAGTCATTTACACTAAAAAAATATGAACTGACAATATCTTTGAGGTGTGTTGCAGATATGATAGCTTACAATCGCCATTTGTATCAATTTTTTTATAAAAGAGACGAAGATAAAGTTTCGATAAAGTTTAAGTTATGTTCGTGATTTGGATATTTAATTTCGTGATAGCAGTTAGGTAATTTCGCAATATACGATAATGGAAACATATTCATGCACTGGATAGCAATAAAAGGGAACATTTTGTTTAGACCTTAGCAAGAGATATTAGAAGTCAATTTAAGGTCAGAATTTCTTAAACAACTAAGTTCAGATAACATGATCCAAACCTGTCAACCAGAGTCGTCATCCTCTGCAGTTGCATAAGTGTCACACATAAAGACCTGCTCTTCTGAATCGTTCGGTTGGCACAACACATGAAATGGTACCAAACAGTAAGAAAACTGTACAATGCTTTACACAGACATCATGAAAAAACTTATTCCACACCATTAAATGTCCAGTCTTCATCACTGTACCTCGCCTTAAAGCTCGCCCACCACAATATATTAGCATTGCCATTTTCAGCACTGAAAAAATTCTGACGTCAAGCACTTTTAGCAAGTTCGTGTGCTACTTGTCTAATCATAGAAACAGCCAGGCCAAATCTTAGTTCCTGCATCACTATAATGTGATTGTAGAAACGAACTTGCAAGTCTGATGTCAGAGCAAAATGCCGGCCCAGTTTCGGTAATAGTTCATTTCGATCATGGTGAGGAATTCTTGTGAGACAGTCTTTCAGCGATCTCCATGGAACGCCCGTTATTTTTGAAGCTTTGTATACTGACATATTCCGCCATTTAACAAACTCTGCTACTTCAATTAGTTATATGCTATAGTTCTGTCGATACTTCTTTCTTGTGGCATTTTCATCTGAAATAAAATCTATTTGTAAAAAAGTGACTTAAGCTTATCAATTTCGTGGTCTCAGCAATTTCGTCACACAGGCAATTTCGTGATGCAGGTATGTTCGTGATTGATGCTAATTTGAAGGTCTATTACACGAACTTCATTATTGAAGCATAATGAACAACTATGTTTCTTTGAGTTACATTGGAGTTTGGCTTGCTAACTACTTTATTTAACTAAAATATTAACTACCGAAACAACACTACATTCCCAGATGAAAAAACCCTAAGAAAATTGCTTCAGAATTTAAGCTTTTGTGACCAGGGTGTAACACTATACGACTGTTTATTACCTCAGAAAGTACGTTCATCCGGCTAGAAAATACAATGCATACAGTTTGTTACCTGCATTATACTCATCGTAGTACTATACCAAGCTCATAAAATGTATAATTACCACAAAACAACACGAAAATCTGCCACGAAACACTACAAGTATTTTTCCACTCCAAACCAGTGCTACTTACAACATGGTATCCATAGTGAGATCTGTTGAGGGATAGCTGGACAATTGTGCGGCATCTGGTATCTTTTTCACAACAGGTATTTTCGTTGTAGTACATTGAAGAAGTATCACTAAATAATCTATGTCACGAAATAACCTCACTTTACCTTATATGTACTTTTCATAAAAATCCAAACAGTGTTACCATAACTCACATTTTAGACCATCTACAGTCCTTAATATTTGGTATCGGAAGTTGGTATCGTAGTTGAAAAGATTCTTTTTTTTCACATCAAGCAATACAATGGAACATTTAGTTTCATATGATTCCAAAAAACCTTGCTAATGCTACAATATTAAGAAGTAGTTGCAAGCTCTCACTTATTATGAGAAAAATTAACCACCAAGGCCGTAAACGTACAGTTTTTTAGCCATTTCCACTAGTTGTACCCTCTTTAATGGCATGCGGTAAGACTAAAATAAATAAGGTATTTTTACATCAATGTGGGTGTAACTAACCCAAAACGTCAAACTTGTTATTTACTTCTGGAAATGTTAGATAGTAGCTGGATTAATTCAAACGATGCTATTTTGATAACGTGGTCGGACTTTAACACTGAACTAAATAAATCGATCTTTGGATAATACAGTGCATAAACTACCTATTTGACAACAATCCGTCCAATAGTTCTAAGAATGTTGCATTCATGTCGTCAAATCTTCGAAATTGTAGGATGAACGCCTAAGCAAACACAGCGTGAAAAAAAGTCACGTTACCTTACGTGTGTAGGCAGCTACAGAATTTATAAAAGCTTCAGCAAAATAGTTTCTTTGCTTTCTCGTATATTCAAAAACGTGTGTCAAAGAAATACCCTTGAAGATGGAAGCTGCAATGCTGTCCGAAACATTGGGAAGAAATGCGACATTGACGCAGCTACAACCCAGAAGCCTAGACCCTGTCTCTCCAAATCTGATGATTCGGCCATTATATACTTCGGCCAAACTCTGGGGATTCACCGAATTACACGAGTTTAAAAATAAACATGTCATCATTCTTCGGATATGACTTGAGTCTCGTACGTCGATCCCTATTATATATCTCGTCGGCATTCCTACTTTGATACAGCTCGGCTTGTGATTCATGGGCCAGCCCTCAAGGTGTTTCGACACAGGCACCAGCCAGCCCGCCTTCAGAATTACAGCATACAACAATAACTTATACACACTAAAATAACTCGTCACAGTTCATATTAACACATTCTTTGTTACTTAGTGGTTCGATCTGAAGTTTAGAAGACGTGAGAAGTGCCGTCATATAAAATTATTCTACTGAAGTGTAAACAAAAATCTTCAGTTAAACAATTTTTAAAAAATTTTTCATTCAAATAATTATTTTTTCATCAAACATGTTCGTATTACAGACTTTACAAGAATATTTAAATTTCATACGATTTTTAAAGTCGAATATTATATCGCTAGGTATATTTACTGTAATTTATAAAATTAAAAAAAGCCACAAATAATGAACATTTTAAAAAATAAACAACGTTATTTTTGTTACTGGTGTCAGATAAACTAAACTACGCATGTAAAACATTAAAAAATACTGTGCTTGAAGGAAATAGATACACTTTGTTAAGTATATGAAGCCGTAATAACAATATTTTTTTCCGTTTCTGCTCCAGTTCAATTTAGTTTGTAATTACATATCCATACTACGTACTTAGAATTTTATTGTCCGGCAACAATGCAAATATTGTTGAACGTGAAGTTTACACTAAATAAAATACCGAACAATTTTCTTTCTAGAAATTTATTAGGTAACTTAAATGACTAATCGAAAGATAACCAAGATATCAAAGAAACCAATGCAGCATAAATAATTTTCAATCATTTTCTCGTATCATGAATAACACTAACAACACATTATTGCTACATTTACTATTGTAATGTGTCATCCCATAGTCAGTATTTATTGCTGATTATTACTGACTAGTTTCTATTACTTAATTCCTTTCAAACCTAAAATCTGTAACATTGGTATTGTATCTTACGTTGCTTTAAAACTTTTAGTTACAAATTGTTACCTGAAAGGATTACTTATATGGATGTATAAAAAATACAGTATAAAAAGGAACAGTTGATAACGTAAATTATTACAACTAGAAAGTAAATTTACTCTATTTTCTTGTTTACGTCCTACCCAGATATTCACATAAGAGTCAGTCAGCACGGAAAAATTACGCTTAAAACGTGATTACGCAAAAGATGGTATGTTTCAAAACAGGTGACGAATACAATCGTATTTGCGACGCTGACACACCTCAATAGTGAAAGAGAATCGCTCAGCCGATTGCCTGCGGGCAAGAGCACGGATACACGATGTGTTATGCAGGCTGTTCAGAAATCAACGCAGAACCAGCACGTCACGCCAACCCTGGACTACATTGAAAACGACAGTATTTGTGGGAAACTGGTGTACGACTTTTTACGTGCATAATGTGGCAACACTGTACGGATGAAGTCCCCTTTCACGTTCCACGACCAGGTATTATTTTATGTATGATACTTTGAGTAAACGTAGAATCATGTTTTGACTGCTCGGTATTATAACCTGCACCCAAGAGTCAGAACAGAGGTAGCAGGACAAGTAAGATATATGTGGAGCGCAAGAGGGGACTAGAGCACACGATTATTTATGAACATAATTCTGCAACAGTTTGTTTCAATGCTTTATGTGGACATTTGCAGCCTTGCTTCATGGTTATTGGCAGAATGTGTTACTGCACAGGCGTAGCTCATTTGACTGTGCCGACAGGAACGAGGGCATCGTAAGCACGTCTGTGAGACGCTGAGAGTTATAAACAGCCAATCACAGACCTTGAAGCACAGCTGCATAATGAGCACATAAAGCGTTGAAACAAACTGTTGCAGGATTCTTTTTCACCAAAAATCGTAGGCTCTAGAAATGACTTAATACTACAGCCACGATTTTATGGCGAAAACAATTTTGCTACATTGTGTTTTAATGCGTCATGTGCATATCTGCAGCTCTGCGATTGGATGAGTTTACCCTCACTTGCCTTGGAAAATTACAGACGTACGGAGTCATAATAATCTTATTCTGATTGGTGCAGTCAAATGATGAACGTGTCTAAACAAAGACGCGCTGCCAATAACGAGAGACACTGAAACAAAGTAGAGCAAAAATATTTTCGCGACAAAGTCGTGGCCGTACTTATTGCAGTGCTATGTTACCACGTTACACAAGTAACATGTAGTCGTAGAATATTTGGCCATTAACATTATCGTCTACAATTAATCCCAGTATTCGCTTGGTGTGCTATTACTCCGTAGTTTCTAGACGTCCTGTACAAGTGTTGTAGAAAGAACCTGAAGCATGCGAGAGCTAAGCACAATGGCTTGTCTACTTGAAGGGCGAGCACCCTGGCACGGACGGAGTTGGAAATTATGTGGTCAGGACACAGCTGCGACAACAGTTGTTAACTCATTTACCCGCCGCGCTTGCAAGCACTGCACATCTTGGGTCTGCCAGCCCCGTCACTGCAGGTTACTGTCTCTGCTGCCTCGCCGAGTCCAGAGACAAACCACTTTCCCGCTGCTTCCACGGGAAAGGTTCATTCTACTATATATTCGACAAAAAAGTATTTACTTATAGGGGAATTTGGCACAAGGATACGTTATGGCGCTAGTTCTGCTGCAATCGCTAATGGGATTAACAAAAAGTGAGAATAGTAACATTAATTTTACTAGGCTCGCAAACACAGAAGTCATAAACAAAACAATTTCGATTTTTTAATTACTACCTTCATATAAGTTTATATTCACGAAAAGCTATGTGATTGGTCAGTTTACACGCCTTGACGATACTAGTGCAGCAAGCGGCAGACATTGTCCCTTACTAATCTAATAAAATTGAATTTCCTAACCTGTAGTTCAATTAATCTTATCCATGCGGTGCGACATACCCTCATCCCACCCACCAAAATATCAGTTTACATGTCGGTACATGAAATTCTCTGAGATACAAAAACCAGTCAAAAAATTCTATGTTACAATTTTAATGCGCCCTGTTTGGATGAAGATTGTTTAGTTACTACAAAGTTATTTTACCGGCCACTATCTACACTAAATATACACAATGAGATTTTGTATTCAGCTTGGGGTAATAATGATTATAAAAATATTTTCTTTGTAAAAGAGAAAATAAATACCGTTTCCTTTTAATCATTTATCGTGAATTCTTCGACAGATATATTGAATTTAGTATTTTGTAACCAGTAAAATCCAGCTTAAAAGTGTATTTATGCGTCTATATATCTGTGTAGGTTCTTATTTATGTTTAATTATAAAAACAAATTTTGATATATTAATGCACGCTACTTCACACGCTATGTTATATATTGTAATATATTGTTACTAATCATATTAATGTCAATTTTAATTATATATATATATCAGATGGTCGGTAATCAAGTAAATTGTCATATTTAGATAATATATTTAATTTAATTTTACGTTATTTGATAGCCTCTGTCAATATTGTTCCGTATGTGAGTTCATGCAACGACGCAAACCTAACAGCAACAAAATATATTCATTGAGTGTTGGTACATTATCGAACGGATGCCACATAAACGGATTACTTATTTATTTATTTGGAAAAACTACTCAAAATGGTATAACACAACAGTAATAATGTACAAGCATATTCTTATGGCTAGGAATATACACTAGTTCTTGAAATCAGTTACAAACTTTCGTTAAGAACAATCATTTAAAATACTCATGTTGCCACCGTTATCAAACAAACAAGTTACCTACAAAACTTTGTAGTATACCTTCTTCAATGTCTGTGCTATTTAACGAAATGAATAAGAATTTTTCAGGAACTAAAATAACTTTTGTACTATTCCCTGCTATATTTATATAGCATTTTTAAAAAAAGGATTAAGTAGTACCTAAACTAATACATAAATCTGTAACTCGGAGGCATAAGACACTGTGTCACAAAAAGCATTTTTTTTAGGAGGGCAGTTCAAAAAGTATAATTCACTAGTGAATTCATCCAAAAATATGGTTTTCTTGAAACAATGTGGACTTCGTGTTGTATCCCACTAGAAAGTACTTGAAATTTTATAAACGTTGTAATGTACTGTATAATCTACATGGAATGCTAGGTGTGTTGGATACCAATATGTAGGTTTGCTTTAATCTATACTTTAGTTCCACAGACCATTACACTTCATCACGAATGTGACGTAACCAATTCGATAATTATTAAGTATTAAATGTGGCTAGCTCAGGGGGTGGGGAACCAATGAACATTCTCAGCTATTTTTCTTGTTGTGTTTTTGCGAAGTAAATGAATATTGAAGTGCTTCGGAGTATTTTATTAACAGCAACAATATATACTAACTATGGTCCCAACAAATTTCTGTTATTAATCTGAGTAGTGTTAAAAAAAAATTGAATTTATCTCAGAGTGTTCCTATAGATGATAATGTGTTTTGAGCACAATTACTACAAGTCCAAATACTGTAGTCAGACTGAATACTAACTCACTTCTTAGAATTTGCAGTTCGACAGCTGAGCAGTGAAGTTCCAGCAGTCGCCGTCGTGGACCCTGGCTAATTCCGTCCTCTATTGTACTTCATTGACGGACTGCTCTCCTGCTGAATAGATACTCATTTCTATACTTCAGGCACTCAGGAACACCAAAACGATCAACAACGGCAATTTCCAGCTAGCTTAAATGTCTAAAACTGGAAATTCTCATCAGCCTCGCAGAATCAAAACCTTACTTCCAAAAAAACCTTCTTATATCCTCTCAGATGTCATACGTACTTCTTCCTTGTTGCTGCGCAAAGCTCACTCCAATCGAGGTTTTGAAACTGAACGTGTCCCGAGTATAAACCTGACCTACGACGAAGTGATAAATTATTACATTCAACTAAATTTGTTGGAACCATATAACAATACATCAAATATTACAACTTACTCAGCATAGACAAAAAAATCTGAAAAGAAAAATAAATCAATAGTGTAACATTATTAGCCTTTCAAAGCATAAAACTTCTTTGCTTAGCAGTTTAACCAACTTAATCAAAACAATTTACCGAAGGCTGTGACATAGAGAAAACGCTATGTTACAGCGTTTATTTTGAAACGTGCAAAGCGGATATTGTGTCTTAAGGCTCCAAGGTACAGAAAAAATGTTTATATATATATATATATATATATATATATATATATATATATATATATATATATATATATATATATAACGAATACCTGGTAGCCTCCGAAATGCCGACATACAAGTATAAACTAAAAATAATAAAGCTAATATGGCATATAGCGAAACGTTACGTTGGTTTTAATCAGTCCAGAACTTTACGGAATAATAAGTATAATAATTAAAAAAAAAGTAGCACAGAATCGGCAACTTTATACTTCAAATAAAAATAGTAAACTTTAATGTGGTTTATTATACAGCTCTTGAGAAAGCTTTCAGTATTATTTAATTTTTGAAAAACAGTTGGTTTTACTTTGTAGTGTAAAACCGTTTTATGCAAATTTGGACTTCGGCATTCAATTATACAAAAAAAAAAAGTATGTAAAAAGTTCCATTCCAGTAAAACAATTGCAATGTATGTGTACAATCAAACAACATCTCGTACAGTTAAAAACATTATTAAACACCTAAGATGTTTAGTGAATTAACTCTTAACGCTCTTGTGTACACTCTTAGAGCCCTCCTATAAGTTTTGAAATGACTTATGTCGCAACGAAAAAAGAAAAAAATTTTGGTTTTCTCTGCAAATTTTAGGAACACGCGTATTGCCTAACACGAAGAGTTATGAACACGTACACTCGGTCACACAAAAAATGTCGCCTCTCTACAGGCCAGAAATTTGTCTAAGTCACTCTTCGGGTATCTTCGGCAGGGTACAGAGGCACACATCGAAATCGCAACAACCCGACGAGCTCCTCACGACACTCTCGTACCGTTCTTGAGACGCAGGTTCGAATCCCGTCGATGGAATAGAAGTTTATTTTTCTTTACTTTTTCCCCAAAGTAACAATGTATTAAGAATGACAATATGTTCAAAATGAAATAAGTATATATCACCTATTTCATTCCTAATTATCAAAAACCTAAAATATAAAGTCAAGTTTATTAATTTTATTACGTTATTAAAAGCCGAAGATAATTGTAGTAAGTTTGCGAATCTACTGGGTCGTTATTCTTTAACAGTGTAATACTATGAAGCACAATGCATTTAAGATTCTAGGTAAAGTATGTTATTTCCATTAATTACTTACACTAAACTTATAACGGGCTATATAACATTAAAATTGTCATAATGAGTAAACAATAAATTACCGATCTTGTATATATATATTTTTGAACGGCTCACAATATCACCGTGTGTGTGTTTGTGTGTGTGTATATATATATATATATATATATATATATATATATATATATATATATATATATAATATCTTAATATACAAAATTAGGTGTCCTGACTCACTCACTCACTCACTGACTCATCAACGCACGGCCCAAACCGCTGGACCTAGAACCATGCAATTTTGAGGGAAGTTTCCCCTTGGCCCGTAGGCACCCACTAAGAATGGATTTTTCGAAATTCAATAATTAAAGGGTTTGAAAAGGTGTGACATGTGTTTCCGAATAAACGTCGATAGAGCTCGAACCCGACGACCGATCATCGTGATTTGTACTTTAATAGCACACTCATAAAAATGCATACTAGCCATTTTAAGGATTTTTCGAAATTCAATGTTTAGGAGGTGAAAAGATCTTAAAAGTGTTACCGATTAACTATCGATATGTATCGAACCCTTCGAGAGAGAGTTGGTATTCACTTCAAAATGTTGCTTACGTAAATACCCAAAAAGTGGTTTTAGGATTTTTTAAAATTCGACCCCCAAGCATGAAAAACGGGCAAAATGTGTTATTTATGAATTTTCTATATCACTGAAACACAATTGACTATCGTTGTGAATTTTACTTCAATTAGTTACGTATACAAATATAAATGACAGGACTCGAAGACGTTTCGAAATTCTTTAATTAAGGGGATGAAAATACGTGAAATGTGTTTTCGATTCTTCCTCTATATAACACTGAACCAATCAAGATATCAAAGCGCTTTTTGCTTTAGAATGAGGCTTTTGAAAATATCCCATATACCATTAAATATAGTATCAGAATTCGGCCCCAAAGAGGTTAAAAAAATGGTAAAGTGTACTTTCGATTCACAATCGATATATATTGATTCCATTGACTTTTATATAGCGACGTGATTTTTGTTTAAAATTGATGCTTACTCAAATACCTGAAAAATAATTTCACGGATTTTCGAAATTCCCCACGTAAGGTCTTGAAAAGGGATGAAAAAATTATTAAATATGTTTTTAATTAATCGTCGATATATCTTGAACCCAACGGGCTATTGTCGTGTTCTTAACGTCCAAGAGACACCAGTTAAGTATTCTAAAACGTGATTCAAGGGTTTTTCGATATTCACGCTCTTGGGAGTTGAAAAGACCTGTAATGTGTTTTAGATAAATCCTCGATAGCTATCGAACCCATCGAGATATACAGTTATTTTTGTTTCAGGATGATGATCACAAAAATAATCGCAAGACAGTTTTTTTGATTTTTAGAATTTCGAACTTTCAGTACTGTGCAGGGGTCATTCGTGTTTTTAATATATGATCCATTTTGATTCGACTTAACCAGCTACCGTCAGTATTGGCACTTCAATCGAATGCTTATACAAATGTCTAAAATGTGAAATCAAAATATTTCGTAATCCTACACCGAAAAGTTTGAAAAAGCACAACATTTGTTTTCCATCAGCCCATGATGTCTATCTAACCCGTAGAGATATATAGGTGTCGTTCGCGTCAAAGTGATGCTTACATAAGTATTTTTAAAAAAATTATATGTAAGTTGTTTTTTTTTTACTTTATAAGATAACATGATTATTAAGAATGATACTAAGTTTGTAAACTTTCAACGCAGACGATCTGAAAAGCAAAGTACGACCAGCGAGAAATAAATTATACTGGAGTTCACGCTACAAAAACGTATAGATGCGTGGTATTGTGCAATCTCTACGAGCCCAGGACATGAATATTTTCTTTTTTAAGTTAAATTTGTTTTCATGAATTATTTCGACGTTACGTGACGCAGTTGTTTGTAGCTCAGGTCTACAAGCCGGGAGGTTCTGGGCTCGAATTCCGTTAAAAGTTGCGTGCGAACGTTCAATTCTGACACACAAAAACTGCGAAGCAGATCCAATTATTGCAATTTGCGTGTAGTCGTTTAAAAGGGTTAAAATGGATTATGCAGCTCGCTTTCCACTTAGGTCACTTGACATCACCAGCTCACATAATATATTATCTGACTAATCCCAAGGTTGGGGTGCCAAATTCGTTTCCGCGAAACGTTTTCCCACCAAAAATAATCTAATGGCAAGTTCAAGTAATTTTTTTTTATATGTAATAGAGGGCACCGTCACCAATGGTTATGCACAGGGTAAATCAGACGTTTTTCGTTCGATCAACATTTTATATTTAAGAGTCTACAACTACCCCACAACGTCAACTTTGCAGTGGTATAAAGAAGGTCCAGGTGAAGTCGCTGTTAGTGGCAGGGAAAAACTTAAGACTGATTTTCGCGTGGACAGCTATAGCTACTTATTCTGCTGTAGAGTTAGCTCAACTTGCAGCTTTGTCGTTCTAACACTAGGTGACTGAATTACCAACCTGGTTTACAAAGAGGTTTTTTCAATTAAATTAAATACTATCACTTATGAATAATACTCGTGAGCAAAGTCGCGGGGGACTGTTAGTAGAGAAATAAAGATGAATTAAAAACAAATATGTTCTGCAATTAAAGTATGCTCAGCGAAGAAGACTGGATAAAGCTGTTTGTATTTATTGTTTTAATGATATATAGAGAAAAAAGTAACACCACCAATTAATACGCAAGTAAAAGTTAGTTACCCTTTTCTATAGTACACGCGGGTGAAGCCGCAAAGGAACAGCATTTTGCATAATTTACTACAGCGTGTTGCGTTCATGCCCAAAAAATCAATTATCGGTGCTGATGATTCAAGACTTATAAATACCTTTGTTATATTTTTATGTAATGTTCAAATATCCTTTATTTGCAGCATAGTAGTCTGAATCAAATACACATGATAATTCATAATTTATAACATTATTCAAGATTAACACTACACCGTACGTGTTAGCTTTAAGTGGAATGATGAGATATTTATGTGTGTAAAATGCGATTAGAACGTTTATATAAAAAGTTGATGAAGGAATGTCAATTTTAATAACTTTTATTCTATAGGACCTCTTTGACAAATGAATTAAACATTATATGTTATATCGGTAACCTTCAAGGTTGGGTGTTTCTTTCATTGTGACTTAATCAATCATTTAAACCAACTATTAAAACGTCCAGCATTGCTTAACTTTAATAAACCGGGAACCCCTTGACATGCAAAGTAGATATTTTCGCACGCGACAAATTACGCGATAACAGGTGCCAATGCCAGATAAGTAAAGAAATTTGTGTTGTGTGTAACTTTGATACAAAACATACAAATGAAACATGCAAGAATACATGTAAATTCAAAGTTGATTAGATTACTTAAGAAAACAAAGCTGTTGAGTGACATTTTAAACACACATGTTCATTGATAAAATGCCTTACTCACTTGCACTGATCAGAAGTTCCATAATTGCCCTTACCTTTTGAAATATTGTTTGTTCAAGTATTTTTAATATATTAATTTAATGGATTGCGCTTTTACTAAAACATGCAAGTGAAGTTTATTTAGACAGATTTAACTTGCTTTGTTTAATTAATTAAGTATCAATTCAATTTGTGTATCATTATGATAGTAGCTATTATATATATATATATATATATATATATATATATATATATATATATATATATATA
>PNEQ01101764.1:0-13515 GCA_003012365.1 Medauroidea extradentata | reverse complement strand
AATCATATGAAAATAATTCTATTGCCTGCATTGAGGTTTCGTTCGTGCATTTATTTTGAATCATATGAAAATGTTTCAATTGCCCAGTTTGAGGTTTCGTAAGATATAAATAGTTAATACTATTTAATATATACCGTATAAAATCAATAAGACATAGGTATGCTAAACATTTAAATGAAAATAAATTAAATGTGAACATTTTACTGCTACAAAATGTTTTTTTTATATATACTATTTAACATTGTCCTGTCGTCCATATACATGTAGACCAGCATGCTAGGGCACGCGTCTAGTAACACAAGAGGCGGCTGTTCACGCACAACACCTGGCGAAGTAAAATTTTTTAACTTGTTAAAAAAAATTGTAAGGTCTATTCTCTCATACACAAATACAAGCAACTTCGACCTTACAGCAATAGCGATTCTAGAGCACTCAAGCTGCCTATGATATAGATGTTGGAACAAACATGGTGGCACCCAACATAATATGGTGGATGCTGCCACCTAGCATTCAATGATGGAAACAAACAGCGACATTAGCGCCTTCTAGAAGCTAATGATGGAAACAATCATGACCTCTCCAGCAGACGACAAGAGAAATTTCGATGGAAAAATTACCTCCTGCAGGGAAAGATTACCTCCTGCAGGGAAAAATTCCCTCAAACAAATGACTGCTGGAAACAAGATGGAGGACACAACTAGATGGACGATATAATGTGACATGACATATGGCATAAGACATAACATATGGCATAAGACATAACATATGGCATAAGATATAACATATGGCATATGACATAACATATGGCATAAGACATAACGTTTGGCATAACAACATATGACACATGGCATAATGTGATATGATATAATGTGACATGATATGATATAGTATGACATATGGCAGTGTGACATGATATAACATGATATGACATAATGTGACATGATATGACACATTGTGACATGATATGACTTAGTGTGACATATGTGACATAACATAATCCAAGATGGCACCATGCACAACAAAATGGCCACTGTGATGTAATCGAAGATGGCGGTGTATTGATCCAAGATGGCGGTGGATTGGTCCAAGATGGCCGCTGATTGATCCAAAATGGCGGCGTATTGATCCAAGCTGGCCGCCGTGATGTAATCCAATAATCCAAGATGTCGGCCTTGCCCGCCTGCCCACAGCCAGGAGCCAGTTCGCCAGCATCCTCATTTCTCTACTACTCGAGATTATCTGAATGAGATGTTACCACATCGCTGGATGGGCCATGGGGTGGCCGCTGACAAAGTTCTCCTCCCGTGACGCCTTGCGATTTTTTCGTGTGGGGATACATCAAGGATAGTGTTTACGTTCCACCTCTACCACAGAACCTTGAAGACTTGCGACATCGCATCGCAGCAGCTGATCTTACCATCACTCCTGATATGCTGGGTCGGGTATGGGCAGAATTGGTCTATCGATTAGATGTGTGCCATGTGCCGAAAGGTGGACACATAGAACAATTGTAACTAGTGTAAAAAAAATTCAGAGTTTTTCTTTAACGTAGTATATGATTTGTTACGTTATTATCAGCCATTTTGCTGTAACGATTTAATGAAATGTTTCACGGACTTTATAATTACCCTGTAGCTGATAATATATTTTAGCACAATACTCTTACATTAATTTATATTTTTAACACTACGATGCAACATAAATTTCGTCGCTATGTCACCAGTGTTATATGTAAATTTTGTCGTATAAAATAAATATTAGTCTTTCTCCTGTTGGTGTAGATAATTCATAGTTTTAGTATTCTCACACTTGCTATTAATAACTATTGTGAGTAGATGAAGTGATAAGTAAATGATTGTGTTATTCCATTCCCTCCAGTGTAATTAACAGATTAATAACGCAACAGTACTTTGCAAGTGATAGTGAGGAATATTTTCTCAATTAAAATGTACTATGTCGCGTGTTATATTGTTAGCAAAACAACACAGAATTCATATATTATTTGCAAGAATAGTTTGTAGATCGAAATACTAAAAACCATGAAAATAATAGTCCTTCCATCACATTGAATCAGGGACCGACACTAGAAGTGCATTTCATTTTAAGTTCAAGGCCGCCCCGAACTGATATTTATTTGTCCTATTTTCAGTTTATGGTTCAGATAAACAAAAATGTGTCTCAAGCAGTCTTAAACTAGTACTCAAACCTTGAACCATTATATATAATCCAAATTTCTGTTCAGTACTTTTAATTATAGTTCATACTAACATTCCGCCAAAATTATTATATGTATTCCCAATTTAATTTTCAGTTCAGGGTGAACCGAAATGTTATAATATTCGTTTCATTTCTGTTCTCTGTTAATGCCTTGTTTAGCTCTAGTTCGACGTATTATTCCTAGTTTTACAGTTCGATTTAATGTTTTATTCCGGCCTGAACTGTATGTGTAGTGTTCTTTGTGAACTGGATTTAATTACTTACTAATTTATTTCCAGTTTGACTTATTTGTCCGTGGTAACAGTTCCAGTCCAGCTTGACACTATTGCTTGAGCGGAAATAAACGTGTTTGATTTCGTATCCAGTTCCAGTCTAACCGGAACCTCTCAGGTTCTCTTCCAATATGTTGTTCATTTCTGGCTTATATCATTCCAATGCGTTTTACTTATTCGGGGATTACAGTTCATACTTATATTTTATTCCTGCCGGGACTGAAACTTATACGAGTGATATGATTTCCAGTTAAGCAACAAAACGAATGTTTTCAAGTTCACTTGTGAACAGGACATTACTACCTGCTCATTTCGTTGCAATTAGACTAATTCATCTGAAGTGAACAAGTTCAAGCTCATGTTCGGTTTATGCCAGAACCCTGATTAAGGAATATGTTTTTATTTGCAGCTCTGCAAAGCCGGGTTATGTTACAGTAGTATTTCTGACTGCACGCCATTACGTAACCATTTGATTATTGGTTAACTTTATTTTTAAAAGAACGATAGTTTCATTTTCAGTGTGGAAGTCGTATAGAGCATAAACGAAAAGAGGGAATATATGAGACTTCCTAATACCACATTTTATTATTTACATATTTTAATTACACAACCATTTTGTATTCGTGGCACGTAAGCAACAGCCTTTTACAGTTTTAAACTCAATGCTTATGCTCTATTTATCTAGAACAGTAGCGAGCGTAGACAAGTGAAAACCAAGACAATCTTGTGAATTCTTCGCTGTGTCATTGGCCTTGGCTGGTAACCGTTACAAGTTTGGCTGACCTTTGTGTTTCAACTGAACAAAACCCATTAATAAGTATTTGTATGTGCCGGCGACCACGGCGTTATTGTGGTCTGACAACTCGCCTTCAACCACGGCAATCCAGGCTCGAGTCCCGGTAGAGTTGTTGCAGATTTGTCGCATGTAGGTAACGTAGCAGAACTTCAATTGGCCGGTGTGTCAGCTCGGGGCACTTCCGCTTTCCACACACTATGCATTCCGTCGTTTCTTCACTATACAGCCTCCCTCTCATTCCATTCGTCAATGTTAGAAATACGTCCACTAGCAACCAGCTTCTAATTCTGTCAAATCCGGAATATGATGCGCATCCTTCGGGTTCACTTCCCGTCGTGCATATATCAAGGGAAATAGAAAATACAAATTTACTTCATATAGTTCTCTCATCGTAGCAGTGATTTAGCAAAATGTAGCTACTGTAAGGGAAAATATGCGAAACATAGCGGTAATCATAATATTATTTTTAAGAAACTCAAATTCTGCCTCGCAGTTTCTACATCATAGGTAATCACGTGTCCATTACTTTTGTGCTACATCAATTATATTTGCTGAGACACAAGTATTATTATATCTCACAGGTCTCATGTTCTACTTCAGTTACCGATTAATGAACTAATGAGTCTTCTTCTCAAGTGGTTATTATCGAATATACTAGCACTAAATTTAGAAAAAAACTTGTCTCATTAATTTTAATACAGATATTCATCGAATTGATTTTAATATTGATAATGGCATTAATAATTGGGTGACTAATACAAAATTTCTCAGTTTGAAAATCGATGAAAAGCTTGATTGGAAAGAACGCATAACAATTTATTTCCAAAACTGAACAAAGCATGTTTTGCTCTAAAATGCATGCAAGAAAAATATAGTTAAATTACTTTATTATGGTTATTTCCACTCACTTATGACACATGGCATTATGCATTGGGATAATTCAGCCCATGTTAACAAAATTTTTATGTTACAAAAAATCTATAAGAATTTAAAGTGGCGTTAAACCGACCCACTCACGTAAACCTTTGTTTAAAAAATTTTGTCTTTGCCGTGTGGGTATATATTTACACATGAAAACATAGATTATTTTGAAAGAAATGCTGATTTTTACAGTTTTAATACAAAACTTTGAAATAGCCTTCATTTACCCAACAATTCATTAAATATATTCCAAAAAAGTTCGTTTATACAGTCATTCACATCTTTAATGTAATCCAATCTTTTAATAAGGAAGTTCATGGTAATAGTGGTGAAACCACACTAATAAAGCTTAAAAATATTTCTTAAAAAGCATAATTTTTACACAGTTTAAGAATTTATGAATACAACTTAAAGAAGTTGCGAGATATTGTAATTTTTGTATTTATTAAATTTATATCTGTGTGACATTACCAGGAAGTATTTTAAGTATCTACACTAAAATTGTAATCTATAAAGCACTTAAATGTTTTAATTATTTATTTCATGATTAATGTGGTATCTGTATTTTAATGTGATTTTTGTTGTTATTGTAAGGCCATATATCATTGATTTGATACTATGTAGGCTCTATTGTTGTATGCTATTGTCTGTTGTGTTTTATTGCTTTTATTGGTTGTGTGTGTAAGCATACTGTGTTATTAATAATTGCACATAAGTTTATGTACTTGAATTGTATGTACCATTTTCTTGTTAATTGATTTATGCCAATGTGTTTTAAGTAGTCTTATGTAATTTGTAACATTGTCACGTGTATATTTAATTGTATTTGACAAGATCTACGTCCCTGAGTTTTGACTCATATTGTGATATAAAGATCACTATTAAACAAACAAACAAATAAAATAAAATAGAATTCTGCTTTGACATATTAGCAAAAATATGCTGTCGGGAAATTTTGTGACCTGTTCATGCAGCTCTGTGAGTAGGCTATATTTAAGCATTGCAAGGTCACGGAGTCAAGTTCCACTAAAATATTGCTATTGTGTAGTGACAGGAACGCAGCTGCATCTGCCCGGCCAACAAGGATTCCGTCATCTAACAGTTAACTGTATTCGCTACGTATGTCACAGCGAGTTTAAACATGCCTTCAGCACTGCACTGCTCGTTTCAGCATATGTACACCACCGCCTGCAACAGTATTATTATATCTATCTCTTGCATGTCTTTACACATGTGAGGGACGTCTCGTAGTTCAGGAAGGATGTATTTCCCCCACAAAAACGTGACCTGAGTGCACAGGAATGTATACACGAAAACTAAAGTTATCTGTCTATACTTACATACTTACGTAATAATTTACTCTAATTTGATTATTTATTTATATGGAATCTTAGTTTTCTTCGTAATCTGTTACGAAAAAATCAAAAAAGCATATTCTACAACATTGTTCGGTGTAATTCATAGCCTAGACAAAATGTAAGGAATAAAACGTGATACAATTACTATACAACTAGATAGAAATAATTTGATGCTAAGTTAAGTGCTTCACGCTGCGTACGCAGTAGCCTATTACTGACAAAACTTACGTAGTGTATTACACAAGAGTTGGCAACATTTTTGTATGTCAGGTTAAGTTATGAAATACCACACATCTAAAAGTAAGCCAGCGAGGTGGAGTAGAGGTAAAACATTCGCATCGCTTTCGGAAGGTTCGATTCCAAGTCATACAATTCAGATTTCGGATTTATGTTTTTAATCACTTCTTTCACCTTGTACTAGTAACATGGCCTTGAGCTGTTCGAGGGCACGTAAAATATACAATAAATACATATAAATGAATTATGTAGTGACGAAATCAACGGACATACTCTTAGGCCTCAAGACGGACGCTGAGATGAATATGGTAAACTCGATAGTGCATAGTATTTCATGTATTACCGTACTGATAACCTGTACTTTCCAGCGTTAGTCTGTACGACTGTTCGGACAGTCCGGTCACATTGTTAGTTCATTCACTTCAACATGATACAAATCATAAATCAAAGGAACGTTTTGACTCTAATCAACACATTTTAATGCATATTTATTCCGTAGTATCCTGATACATCTGCCAAAGAAATGGTATACTTTATGTACAGATGTGCTGGGCCCGCACTTCCTTTCACGCAATGTTGTGAAGATTCTACAATTGTACAGTTTATCAGGACTTAGCAGATCGTCAACCATAATATTGTGAATATTGACAGTGCCATTGTACCGACTGCGTCAGTGAACGATGTAATTTTACCGTCGCCGTTTGTAAACATGACATTCTTCGCCATAGATGTGATCCAGACTAAACAGAGACACAGGTACAGGCAGTGCAGGTAGCCTCGTGCCACACTAGTGCTATCGAGCGACAACGGCGGAACCTCGAGAAATATTCCCGAGAGCTGTGTTAATATAATTTTCCTGTAATATTGTGAATTTCTGAAGGGAATTGTTTATATAATTAATATTGTTCTAAATGAGACTTGTAATGTTTGTATTGTATTTTCGTTATGTAATTTCATGTTTCATAGTACTAATTGGTTTATTGTAATTTAACTTGTCGTATTTGCTCCGCCATGTTTGGCGGACTATTTCCAGTGATAATATTCATTCTCGCTTCTTGTATTTATACTCGTGTATTTGTAGTATGTGCGTTCAGTCGGCCTCCAGTGAAATGTAAGTGTTGCTTTGTTATTTGTTATTGTAAATGTGGAATGGGTTGTTATGCTGCAGGACTTGTAAATGATTAATTTGTGGCACCTTGTTTACTTTCTTGTTTAATTATTTCTTGAGTTGAAGTCCTGTAGCATAATGGCCCAAGTCCTAGTGTTTCGTTCGTGTTTTGAGCTGTTTGTTGTTGTTTCACCTTTTTCCTGATAAATTAAAGTAACTTTCGCGTTCGGGATTTCATAAGTAAATTAAAGTAAATATATAATTATTGTTCAGAGAGAGAGAGAGAGAGAGAGAGAGAGTTTTATTAATTGGTTAATTAATCTTTAAAGGTGTGCAATTTGATGCTTGGATTTAACAGCGAATGTAAACCATTTCCGGTCTTTAATAGTAAACCAATTAGATGTTTTGCATGCACCTCCTGTGCCCGACTATGAGACCTTTGTGTGAGGGTGTAAGCTGTGTATGCATACTACTGAGGTTGGATATGCTTGTGTTTGAGATTGTGTGTTGGGGCGAGTGTCCCCTGGAAGCTTTAATTAGTATGTAAGTATGTTTAGGGGCGTGTGTCCCCCCGATTTATGTTAGGGTTTGCTGCTGAGAGTCAGCACTTGTTGTGTGAGCTAGTTCCCTATGAGGTAGGGC
The DNA here is from genome assembly GCA_003012365.1 of Medauroidea extradentata. Classification (NCBI taxonomy): domain Eukaryota; kingdom Metazoa; phylum Arthropoda; class Insecta; order Phasmatodea; family Phasmatidae; genus Medauroidea; species Medauroidea extradentata. The sequence goes on along the minus strand of PNEQ01101764.1, from coordinate 5,964 downwards.
TAGCCATGTTTAGTTGTTGTCTTTGCTACACCCTCCTCGGGGTTTTCGACTAGGGCTTCATGTTATTTTCTATTTGTTCAACTTTAAAATGAGATTCCATTTGCACACCTGTTGTCGTATTTTTGAAAAATTTGTGTTTAATGTTATTTGTTTCGTTTTGAATGTTTTGATCCTTGGTTAACTATTTGAGTATATATAATTTTCATGGTTATGTAATTGTCAAGTTGTTTTGGTTTGTTAATAAATCGCTGATGCGATTGAACCGGCTGTCTGGTATTATTCCTTGAAGTTGTAGTAAATGGTAATTTCCCTTTTACAGATTTGCTAATAATTGTGATATTACTTGCAGATAATGCTGATCACTTGCTAGTTTTGCTAAGTTATGAGTTTCTAGCTTTGTTTGAATTAAATTATACCCTTGCCTAGGCGTAGTAGCTTGCTAATTGTTGGGGATCGCAACCCTCGTTACTGCCTCTGCTGCTGTGATATTTGTTAGGTGACGTCACCATGTGAAGTTTAGCCCCGATAAAGGGGCGGTGATGGTACACAGAGATCGCTAGCAAAAATAGTTAGAAAAATCCTACTCCTACTGCATGACAAAAACAATCGATAGCAGCAGTTAAAATGTGAAACTAGTCGTGTAAGCGCGATCAGTATATTTACCGTTTATTTAGATTCCAGTGCGTTTATAAGTGTATGACCTGTTACGTTACGTCAACGTTCATAACAAAATATTATTTATGTACACTGATTCTCGTTTTAGGTCGATGTGTATTGAGTGCTACAGTTTAGTTATGAGTTATGTGATACAAAGTTAGCAAGGACGATACAAACTTATTTTTGAAAAAGCGGGGCAGAATACTCTGAAGTGTATACGTTACCGCGGCGATGCTACTTAGTAGGTGAGGCTCTGACGATGGTAATGATCGGAGCTTAGTTAATGTTCATGTTAGTTATATTTGTACGAATGGCAAACGAGTTGGGGGAAATGTCCTTGTTTCAAACGCAAGAAGGTGACACTCGCCTCTTACTAAGTTTATCAGGTTTATCAGCATTCGATTCCCAGCGGTGTTGGCTCGTATTTTCGCAAGTACAAATCTTACCGGTCGATGCCGTTGTTCAACTATTTCCCCGGCTCTTCATTCCAGCGCTGCGTAGTGTTTAACTCATTCACCGTCTTCTGTCCTACAGGACCTCGCTGTTAAACATCCGACCAATCTTCACTTGAAATGTGGCACGTAATGTTCTCTGTGATAAACACTCTGTATGTATCCCCCAACACGTCAACAACTGTACTTCTATTGTTTCATTTAATTGAAGTTATGATAATATTTCTTTCGCGTTTCCAATGTTAGTCGTGTTTTTATGTTGGATGCAATAGAACTTAAAGATTATAGATCACAACTGCAATTACAATGTTTTCATGTAACAGAAATAGGCAAATCATTTTAATGACAGCCTCAGTTATCGTCAGCCGTAACATGACAGTATCGATCTGTAAACAATGTATCAGCGACAGTGATTTGAAATTTTTGGAAAGATTGATAATTATGTATACGTAAATAAAATATAATTTGCATGTGACTATGTACTGACGAGAAAGAAGACTACAGTTTTGCTACCTAATTGAAAGGTTATGTGAATATACACATAGTTTTATTTGCGAGATTCATATGATAATGTGCTTTAAAAAACTTCAGTTTAGTTTTAATTTTATTTTTCAATCGGCTGTTATTGGAAAACATTAGTTACTATTTTGTATGTCAAATGATACAGCAGATAAACTATATGGTAATAAAACGATGATCTGAATTTATATGGCCATTTTACATAGGAAATATTTTGAATCTCGCCACAATGTCTGTTTTATTGTAACTATATGCCGTCCAAGACTCTGTAAATTTCAGCAGTCTCAGTAATAATCTAGGCCTCACACAATGCATAAGCCAAGATCGCGTGAGAATACTGTCAACAATCTTCAGTGATCGCCAGCAGCATTGGAACGGAATCTGACCTTACTGAGACCATAGAACCAACGAAATTAGTAGTAGCGGAATGAGGCTAGTGTAGCGTTTACCGTTGAACGGTTTGGGTGTGAACAAACACCGGCCCGACGACTAATACAATCACTTTGCTATGTGATAATGTACAGCTTCAGGAATAAATTAATCCTGCAACATGTAATTGTTTACGAAAATAATGAGAATATCGTTGATAAAACAGTTTTAATAATGACATATGCATATTCATCCTTGACATTATTCACGCAGATATTATTTTAACTGTTTATTTAAAGGTTTTGTACATACTCTTAGCTGTTTGGACTCTAAAACAATTCAAGTTTGACGATAGTTTCTTCTTGGAAAGTCTCACAATATTTTTTCTTTTTTGCCATCCTTCTTTTCTGTTTTCAAACATCAGCGTTCCTATATATTCGTACATCTTTCTGTTCACTATGAGTGTTAAAATGGTAGCTAACATCCTCAGTACATTTGGTAATGTCTCGAACAGCACAACACAAAAATAAGTAGATGATGTTGACAAAATTCTCCCCCTCCTTCAGCAACTTTGGCTCTTAAGACCATTTCGCCTCACCTCACCCCCTCACCCAATGCCAGTTACACATGCCCGAGAAAAATAGTGGTTAAACAGCCCCCATGGTAATACCGGAGATAAACCATTTACAAAATATAATTGTCGCCTCAAAGGCAAATATTATCTTTTCATATGGCGACATCTATACACTGTGCTTATAAAATAATTTATATATTAATTCCTATTGAACATGAGCCCTCTAGTAATCAATTACTGTTTGTAAGTGCAGTCTCGTTACTTAAATTAGAACTGAACGATTTTATGGTTATAACAATGCTTTAATTTTGAACCACTGATACAGCTTGCAAATTAATTACTATTTTTATTTAAGGCTCTAATTATTAACTACTGAATTTAAGCAAGAAAATTTTGAGTAACAAAGTGTTTTGTCCCTGATAGGAACTAGCGATGTGGTTTAATTGAGCAATACGTTAGAATTATTCGAATTTTGATGATTTCATCAACTTCATTTTGGGAATAGGAGATACAGCATGAGCAGGAAGGTCACTGTAACCATGGTGATGTGGCAATGGATCATGCTGATGCAGACTCCAATAAGTAAGGTCATGAGAAGGTGAGGTAGTGGCCCAGAAAATGGTACGCCAAACGACTTTAAAAGTGGAGGTGAGCCTCAGGTGTGAGAAAGACTCACTCGTATTCAAAGAGCCTGGTTTAGTGATATATTGTTGTATAATTTCTTGTGGGTACGACACCTGTGATGTGGCTTCTGGCTCTGTATGGAGTGCAACAAGACTTTCTCATACGTTGGTGGTGAACGACTGGCCCCTTCCTATGATCAGTTGCCTTAAGTTGACAGATAGGCCTGCAATAGCGAGCCGGCATTGGATCAGGTGTCCATTGTGTGGAACAGGAATTTCTTGCTCATCTGAATCTGAGAGGTTCGGTGTACGGTGAAACCTTCACAAGAGAAGCACATCGCTAGTCACTTAGGGAATGTATGAACAATATTGAGATTGAGGTTAGATGTGAACAACCAATTCGCCAGTGTCAGGCGAAGATGGTTTTGTTTTAGAAGGGGGCATTGTGAGGAATCGGGTATTCAGCCCTGTAATTATTATGAATTGTAGAAGGAAGCTATATTGTGTACCCCAGTTATTACATTTGCAGTTTAGGAAATAAAATATTCAAAGTCGCGTCAATGTGTCAGTGGATAACTTGTTCTGATATTTGCGTAAGCTATTGGCAAGAGCAATATGTAGTGTAAGGTTTTTTTTTCTTATCAGGTTATGTCAAGTCCTCTATCTATTTACCTTAAAGTTAATTTGAGGGCTAATTTAAAGGCAAGAGAAAATACAGTCATTGTCTGATAGCACAGTTTGTGCCTCAGTGGAGTTAAACATGCCCGATTACCAGAGAGCAATAACACGAGGTTTCTTTTTATTATAATTTTAATTGACCTTTTATGTTTATCATTTCCTACTCAGTGGTAATGCTCGGAGGGAACCATACCAGGAAATATAGATTACCATAAGAAGCAAAGTGTGTTGAGACATTTATCATTCGTTAACGAGTGATGATGGTGTAACCATTCAAAATATGTGGGTTCACGACCTGGTTTACCGCGTTAGCGACCGACTATTAAATTCTGGGTATGGCTGTTGAAGTCACTATTGGCTTCTCAGTTCGCACCATAACGTTGCACGGCGGGTATGTGTGGGTTTACTCTATTGGTAGCTCAATGCGTTACGAGAAACTTATAGGCACTCCAGTTCTAAGTATTTGTATAGGCTTGTTCATGGCTAGTGTTGTGCATGAGGAATTAATAAATTCTGAATGTCATCGTTTACCGGGCGTCTTCTTCTACAGTTGGAAAACCTCGTCAGTTGAAAGGCGTCGCCTCTGGGATGGCTGAATCAGTTGTACAGGGCAACAGGTTGGGTCGGCTGGGCAGTACGACGGAGTAGGGCCTGAATTCGTCTCTCTGGATGGTGCGAAACTAACCCTGGTCACCGGCGATAGGGTGAAACTCCCTGCAGACGGCCCTTAGAACCTGGACAGTGGCCCCGATCGACGACCCTCCTGGCGGACCTCGTCGAAGATAGTCCTCGACGATAGCTCTCGACGAGAAGTTCACTGCATTCGGCGTTTTGCCTCCATCCGGTATCAATTCATTACTGATACAGTGGACTTCTTGGCAGACCTCTTCATATTGAGCCTCGTCGTCCTTCTCGAAGGCTACATTCGTCGAAAATCCCTTCCGTCGTCTTACTTAGCTCTCGTTATTTCGTTTTCTCGAACCTTCCTTTTTTTACATTCTAAACTTCGCACACCTCACTTTTCTTATCCAATTCTACAACATCTAGTCACTATCGATAGCATGGGAAACCAGGTCACAGTACGCGATGGTGATAAAGTAAAACTACTTTCATAGGTAGAAACCTGGAGAACATTACCACTGATAAATTCTGTTACAATATAAATTACAAAACCAGGAACACGTAATAAAATAACACGGCTCGAGGCGTCCACGGCCAAAGATACTTAAGTATATGTAGACAAACAAACATCAATATTCCTAAACATAAACAATTCATGCGGATAAATGTAAATAATCAATTGCTATGTTACAGACACCCCGGCCAGACGGATGAAGAGTTTAGTCTGTCCAGTATCGGCTTTTCAATCGTCGAACAAACGTAACATTAACCATGAGTTGTTTAGTTCCTTATTCCTTTTTAACATTAAGTGGTAACATTGAAAGATAAATTACATATACAATCCCAACCTTTGTTTGAATAATATGGGAGAAAAAGGACAATGTAAAATAATGTATAATATAATGAACATCACATGCCACAAACAATCGCAAATGTTCAACGTCTTTAAGTAGCATGTTCACACATAGTTTTGTTATTAGAGTCTGTTAGCTCTCCTTTACAGTACAGTGTGTTTCGATTCAACACAGAACTGGCAAGTGGGCTGCCTACCCACCCGCAACCGGCTTGAATTCTGCTCGCGGCGCGCTAGCGACGGAGCTACGTTCGATTTCACTGGTTGCCGCCTTCTTACGCAGCATTCTAAACGGTATAACTCTTTCAACATATACTTACACAGACTTTGGAATATATTTCAACGATTCCTGCTTCAGATCTCGTTATTTTACGCTTCTGTTAATATTTTTTACGAAATATTTCTATCAATAAACGTTCATTTACGACATAGTATATTACTACACAGCGATGCGACTAGAAACATTAATTCATCACAGACGTTTACAATGGACATTTACAATGAACATTTACAAAAGATGTTCGAAGTGGCGTCCATCCTCTTCCAAGCAGAGGGCTACTCGTCGCATGAAGTTCTTGCGTGCGTTGGACAACATCTCAGGCGTGAATTCCGCAAAGG
>PNEQ01101763.1:0-13515 GCA_003012365.1 Medauroidea extradentata | reverse complement strand
ATGGGGAAACCCTCTCATGAACTCATTCAAGATGTTGACACTAGATGGAACAGTGTCTTTGCCATGCTTTCTCGTCTGCTGGAGCAAAAGGAAGCAGTTGCTGCAGAACTTACCTCCTCATGTTCACTAGATAATTTGACATCTAGTGAATGGAAAATAATATCAGGAATGGTAGATGTTTTAGCACCAATACATGAGGTAACTAACGAATTGAGTGGTGAGAAGTATGCAACAATTTCAATGGCGATTCCAATTATTGACGGCATCAAAGATCTTCTCTAAAGTTTCATCGGCAAGGCTGATGCAGGAAGTGGCATTGTATTTGTATGAAATTTACTTAAAGCAGTGCTCGCACGATTCCCGGACTACAGATTACAGGATGAATATCTTGTTTCTATGCTTGCAGATCCCCGTTTCAAGGCAGTTTTGCTACAAGAACACGAAAAGACAAAAGGTATTCGCTCTCTCAAGATTTTGATTGAATCTAATGAAAGTTTGGTAGAGAAGCATCGGGTGTCTGGGTCGACGACACAAGGGGTAAAAGAAACTTCAGTTGCCAAACATTTATCAGTGTGGTCAAAATTTGATCAAGCATCTCAAACAGCTGCTGCACATGAAGCTTCTTCACGAAAGTCTGGTGTGGATAGTGACATTGAGAACTATCTCAAAGAGCCTGTCATCAGTAGGCATATAAACCCATGCAAATGGTGGAAAAAAAAATCAGTCGTTTCAGATATGTATCGATTGCTGCTAGGAGAATTCTGTCTGTTCCTGCTACATCAGTACCAAGAGAGCGACTTTTTTCCACAGCAGGAAATATTGTCACTTCCCGCAGAGAGAATCTAGCTCCTGAACTAGTGGAAATGTTAACATTTTTACATGATAATCTCTAATTTAAATAAACACTGTATGGTTACATGCCTGCATACTTTCAAGTGGCTAAAACATTTTAAGTAATTTGTTGATTTTGTTTTGTGAACATTTTAGTGGCAATTAGGTCTAATTGTTCTTGATAGATAAACCATTAATATTTGTGTAATATATTAATTGCTTGATGTGTTCGTAATGAATGACAGGCAAGTATTGTTGTTTTCAGTATAAAGTACGGCAATATAGGTACCCTAGTTATATTTAAAGTAAAAACCAAATCATGCCGTTTAGGCATTTCTTTTACCTTTAAACAGTTCATACAGTAAATAGTTTGATATAAAATATGTTTAATTTTTTGGGTAATCAAACATTATTATCGTAGCTTATAAACAATTGTCAGCATTGATCTTGATCTTAAGTAAAGATTCTGATTTGAATTTCAAACATTGACAAGGATTCAAATCGGATTCAACCCGAACAAAAATTAAGGATTCGCAGATCCCTAATGTTTATGTTAATAATCCTATTCTTTTCTGTAATTTATATGCACGTCATACAAACAAAAAATATTTACAAACAATTGCACAATATTCACGCCTAAGTAATAGTAGTTGTTCTTGTTCCACTGTTATTTAATGTGTTTAATTACAATTAAAACAGAAAGAATTGTGCACAAGTACTCACAGGATGGTACTCGCAGATAGAAACACACACACATAGGACGAACACATTTCTCCGCCAAAGAAACCTGAACATACCATCCCATGATGCCTACCTGGTAACCATTGATGTAACATCTCTCTAAACCAACATCCCCCATACATCAGGACTATTTGCCATATAACATTATTTGAACCAGAGAACCCCAAACAGCAAACCCTCCACAGCTTTCTTAGTTGAATTAGCCAGACTCACTTTAAATAATAACAACTTCATATTCCAGAACAACCATTACCTGCAAATCACGGGTACTGCCATGGGCACACGCATGGCCCCTTACTATGTCAACCTATTCATGGGCAAACTTGAACATAATTTCCTGAGCCATCAGCCTATCCATTCACACTGTTGGATGCGATTCAAAGACTATATCTTCATGATCTGGACCTCTACCGAAGACAGCCTTCTCACTTTTCTCAACAACCTGAACTTCCACAGACCATTAAAATTCACCTGGAACTATTCAAAATCCCATGCACTATTTTTGGATGTAGAAGTGACTCTTCACAATGAAAAAATTAAAACAACTGTCCATACCAAACCAACCAATAGCCTGCAGTACCTCCACTTTGACAGCTACCACCCATACCACGCTAAGAAATCCCTGCCATACAGCCTCACTACCATAGCCAAACACATATGTTCCACCCAAACAGACCTTAACAAACAGTGTGAACAAATAGCCAAGGCCTTCATAAACAGAGGTTACCCAAAATCACTTGTACATGAACAAATACAGCGAGCCACTACAACCAGTGACGACTCGACCAAGCTTGGCAATTCTGAAATCCCCCTGGTTGTCCCATACCACGAAGGTCTGCACAAACTCAAAACAATACAGAACTGTGGGCACAAAATCCTGGCCTCCTCACCACTCACCCAAAACTTGCTCACTAAACCACCAAGGCTGGTATTCAAACGTCCCCCCAACCTCCGTAATAAACTGGTTCGCCCCAAACTGCCAGCCATTATCACATCGTACGATAGAACCACCCCCAGGGGTTCTCACCCTTGTAATAAACCATGCCGCGGCTCCTGTGCTATACATCAACCTTCCACATCATTCAATAGCAGACAGACAAACCAAACCTACCCCATACCAGGAAACTACAACTGTGCAACTGAAAACCTCATCTACCAGCTACAGTGCACTCACAGCAATGCAAAGTATATCGGCCTAACCGCCTACACTCTCAGACTGAGGATGAATGGCCACAGAGCTTACACCAAAAAAGCCATAGCTGGAGAGGAGGTTGATCCACATGAGAAGCCAGTTGCTGCACATGCAGCACTTCATAACTCCAACTTTGATTCCTGTTATACAACCAGAGTGGTGAGGCCCCTACCAAAGTTGAAAAACAAAGCAGAATTAAGACGTTGGGGACTGGTACATCAATACATCACAAAATCCAGACAGCCACCTGGCCTTAACCTCAGATAACAAACCCTCATTTTAAACTTCCCGCCGCACCTTAGTTCACCCTCTGGCCGCTAGGTGTACTTATTACCAACCACCGCTGGACAATAGACTTCAGTGTGCCTCCACTCACCTGATGAAGCAAATGTAGTCTGTGAAACGTTGTGACCGCGCGTCCGCAGAGAAATGTGTTCGTTCTAAATGTGTGTGTGTCTATCTGCGAGTACTATCCTGTGAGTACTTGTGCAGAATTCTTTCTGTTTTAATTGTAATTAGTAGCCTAGCGGCCTTTCCCGCCATTGTCCTATTTTATGTGTTTAGTTGACAAAGATAAAGTAAGAATTGCAATTGAGAAATAGCGATACCAAATGTCATTGTATCAACGCTTGTGAGACACTCCCTCTCCACCCAGCACACATCCTTGGCAGTGTGGAAGGGTGGAGAGAGAGCGTGGCGAATCAGGATGTGCTGTGTTGCGACGTCAACAGCGGCCGACCACCTGGTTCAACGCCCGTGTTGCCAAGTCATTGTGTCCTCGCAGTGTGGCTAACATGCACCACATTGCACATGTTACATGTAATTTTTACGATATTTAAATGTTTTGGGACACATAATGAACATATTAAAGATCTGTACCTCACACAAATATGGCAGTATTTAAAGGTTAGGGGTTAATTTTTTTTTAAAATTGCATATGGTGGTTTATGTAGGTTATTACAGTGTTTTGAATATACTCGGTTTTCGTTATCTGTGGATTTCCTGGAACAAAATACCACGAATAAAATGGGCTGACTGCAGTTATATTTAAAATACGATAAAAATGTGAACAAATTATCAGTATCCAGAGGAATTCCTTCACGATGCTACGTTTCGAGAAACGCAGTACTCGGAGCCAACGTATACCATTATAACTATGTACATAATTAGTTTATTTCTATATTGAAATCTGTATTGAACAATATTTAATGTAAATATAACGACTGTATTTTTAAAAAATATACTAAATTGATAATATTGTTGATCTAGTGATTTTATTCAATTTCCTTTTATGAGCAGTTACAAAAACATGGAATACCCTTAGAACTCTGAAAGAAAATTTTTGCACTTGGGAACAACCTTAAGTAATGACCAACCTTTCTGCTTCAGAAGATTTTCCAGTCTTGTGTGAAGTTGAACGGTCCGTCTCCGAGCCAGTAGTGGTTCCCCCATCTCTCTTCTTGCGGCGTTCTATCGAAATCTTGACATCCGTTTTCAGTCTTATGTATTTTTCCTTCAATGAGCGATACTTATCTTCCAGGAGTCGCTTCTCGCAACGCAACTTTTCGAACATCCTTGAACCAAAACACAGCACGTGCTAAACGGCCAAAGATAAAATTAACACTACACGTTTAGTAAACCGTACAGAAACACAAATTCCCAAATAAACTTTTTGAAAAATACCATGAAACTACTGAAACTTTGTAAACACAAGACACTTAAGACCTACTTGCACATAAAAACTGTTACATTATTTTAGAGCTCTTGAATACTATCGGAAATCACATTTTCAATTTCTTATTTACATTTACGATCTAAAACATGACCTAATATGTTTACATAAGAGAAAACATAATACAAGTTACAATTAGTATCAGATTTGAGAAGCACAAAAAAAAATATATATATATATTTTATCACCGCAGAAAATATCTAAGTAAAAATACTATAGTAATAAGAGTCTAATGCATGAGCAAAAATACCACCTGAATATTGGTACTGCGCAGGCAAATAATGTGAAAGTGTTAGAACCTGTGATTTTATGGATGTTTTGGTGCTGTCTTCAACTAATACATAATACACAAATCACTAATACACAATAGATCTTGAAAGATTCTAACCTTGGTAATAGGGCAAAATCTTGAAACTATAACTCTAAATAACATTACACATACTGTACAGATATGCAAAACATCAAAATTTAAGAACAAATGTAGAGCAAGCTACAAAAAACCACTAAAATATTTACAACTCCAAGTGCATCACGATAACAACACAAAGTGACAATGTCAAATTAATAAAACTACATTCTGCAATTTAAGATTTGCAGATTTTTTTCCTATAAAATTAAAAATTTCTTTTGAACATAGCATTATAAATTTCCTTGGCCCTTGCCCGAGACCAAACCATGGCCATGTTGCCACGTACCCACATTTTTGTGTGTGTGCCTTATCTTTATACTGCAGTGAGATTCATAGTGGGTTCACAAAGTTAGACACAAACCCAGCAGTGCGGAACACGGGCACTCTGTAATGGGCTCGGTCAGCGACAGTGCAGTAACTTCAAGTGTGCAGATCAAAATACAAACACAGTCCACCCTTCCACACTTCTGCTGCCAAATAAATGTTTACAATATCGAGTGTTGGGGTAATGGGATAGGGTTAGAGTCCCAATGTTTTAGCTGCAAGACAAAAGTATCTATCCACTCATCATCATCATCCAATTCTGTTTCAGGCCTGCAGCCATGTCAGCCTGCTAGAACATCCTTTGTCCTGCCACCACTCTTTCCTCTTTTACTCTCTCTCAGTCAGTTCCTCTTCTTTTCAGTCCATCTTCCATCTGTTCTTCCCATCTCTTCCTCAGTCTCCCTTATACCATATTCCATTACAACATGTCCACATCACCTCATTTGCACTTCCTCTAAAATCTAAGATTCTCTCAATCTGAACTCTTTCTCGTACCACTTCAGTAACTAAATCTGTCTATTCTTGTTACAGCCATCATACTCCTAGTGAACTTCAATCCTATTACCTAAACTTTTCTTTCTGATCTGTCAAAAACCCACCTTTCTGCTCCATGTGTTACACTGAGCACAAAGTATAATAATTGCAAGCACTTCAGTGGCATTTCAATCTTCCATAACTGAGCACACACACATCTACCGTATTTACCGGCAAATAAGAAGACTATTTTTACATATTTTTCGCCTTCAAAAATTGCTACTCGTCTTATATGAAGGTGCAAAAATTTTTGGTAACCTAAAAATTGTTTGAAAGTCAAGCTGTGGAGCTGCTTGATGTTTGAAGGCTTGCATTTTTCATCACAAACAAAAACAAGTGCCCCATTTCTTTATTATTAAAAAATATACTGTACGAAATTTTGATGAGCGTCACATTCATAACAAAGGACACTTTTACCTCGCAGCAAAGTGGCGATCGATGCAGCTGGATTGTGTGCCTAGATCCTTTGTCTTGCCAGCCCACAACTCTCGGGCGGAGAAAACGAGGATCTAGGTCTGCATGCTTAGATCCTTTGTCTCGCCAGCACAAAACTCTCGGGCAGAGAAAGCTAGGATCTAGGTACCATGTGCTTAGATAGTTTGTCTCACCAGCATAAAACTCTCGGGCGGAGAAAACGAGGATCTAGGTACCGTACCACACATTCATGTGTCTACTGTCTAGTGCTACGCTGGCAGGCGACAAAAGCGCACAGGAATGCGACGACGTTGCAAGCAAGCAGCTGTCGTAGCCCACTGATGCCATGTAGCGCACGGTGTGACTCAGTCCGGCGTTGCAAAGTCGCGTACAGCTGCTGGCAACTGATGTCACCGTGAATTTTCTTGGCTCTTGGGCACTCAGAGGGCAGTAATAGCCAATTTTATTTGTTTGTGTGTCTTCTACGATGTTTATATAATGGTAATAAATGTGTTAAAAATATTTTTAAAAAATTTTTAATGTTTCTGACGAAGAAAAAATATTTTTCTGTCGGGAATTTTAAAATCAATAAAATACTTATGTTTCAAGATTTTGTACCTCCAAAACCATGATTCGTCTTATATGCGGGGTCGTTCTATGTGCCAGCAAATACAGTATACAGTATAAAGCATTGCCTTACTTTCCTGTTCTTATTACTTTCTTCCCATTTCCTCCTTTACTTAACAACACGTAACCTACATATTTAAAGTGATTCACCTGGTTCAGTTACTCCATTAACTTTTACTTTTTTCTTTGCTATGTTCCAATTGCTTAAGACAACCATCACTTCACTCTTTTTAGCACTAACCTAATCTGTTAGCCAGTCTCCTCTCAATTTTTACACAGCTCTTGTTCTCCACAAACATGCTCTTTACACAGCTCTTGTCCTCTACAAATGTGCCCTTAACTGTATTTATAAATATTCTCCTACTTCTCTCTCGCATAATGCCTCCCTAACTGTATACGGTCTCACATTGTCAAACGTCTTCTCAACATTCATAAATGTCATTACAGTATCCACACTATATTTCAATCTCTCCTCGATCAGCATCCACACTATAAACATCTGGTCTATTGCTAGTCAGCCTTGCCTGAAGACAAGTTGTTCCTCTCTACACTTACCTTCCACTCCATGCCTTATCTTCCTCTCTAAAATTTTCTTATAGATCTTCGCACAGTGGCACATAGGAATAATACAGTTTGAACACACCCTGCTAAATCCTTCCTTAAATATGGGCATTAATGACCCAGTTTGCCAATGTTCTGGAATTTTCTTCTCCATCCACATCTATACTCTATAATCACAGAATTCCAATGAATGACTTCAAATGAGGCGAAGATCATATTTTATTAACTGTCTAGAGAGGTGCTGCAGCCCCATGAGTATAAAGGTTATTTGAGCTACAGCAACAATCAACCGTATTATAAATTCAAACTATATTTATTAGGCCAGAGTTACAATCGTCCATCTTGCCCATCAGTCACGTGACCTTCAGCAAATTGGAAGCTTCCTAAATTTCCATCAGTCCGTTGTCCATCAATAGCTTGGCAATCTCTAACTTTTGATGGATGACAGATGAAAGCACAGCCTTATAAAGGTGGTGGCAATTGTTTCAAAGGTTACATTTCAAAAAGAAAGAAGTGAGGTTTTTTTTTTAGAATTTTCTTGCATAGTATGTACTACAAATTCATGACTTTTAACTACGATTAAGATAATTCTACAATGCAGAAAACATTAAAATACTAACAGAATAATTTCTCTAAACAACTATTACTCAAATTAAAATGTTAACTATTTTATCAGTAAATATTATATTTGCAAAATTTATTTTTGATGAAAAAACAGCGGTTGCACATATTATGCAGCAGGCACAGACTAATAGGTAAATAAACCTGTAAAAATAAGTAAACTGTTGGGAAGAATTTTTTACGTCCCACAGAAGATTTCTGTTTGTACATCAGTAACATTGCATATGAAAGGAATAACGATGGATGGATGGATGGATGGATGGATGGATGGATGGATGGATGGATGGTTGGATGGATAACGGATTGTTGTAAACTGCAAGCTTTGTAGACGGACCGTCAATGTGCAGACGATTGAAGGATGTGACGGATGATTGTAACTCCACCTTTATTAAAAATGACATTTCTAACCTTTTTCTCACACACATTGTTTTAAATGCTCATTAGATAAACATTTCCACTTAACTGCCTTGGCGATAGAGGTTCCCATAAAATTGCATCCATAATCCCATTTATACGACCACGACTTCATAAAATACAGAGAGGACAACGTTCCTAATATTTTTGATGGAACGTATCATACAGATATGAAATTTTAGTTTACTCCAAAATAATGAAGTTTTCAATACAACTATAAATAGCAAGCACAGATCCCTATGACAACAAACTTAGTTTTCTACAACACAGGTAAGGTCACAGGGCATGTACAGGCAAGCCACGAGTTACATAAGGTGCAACTTACGTAAATTTGCAGTTACGCAACTGTTTTGACCAAGGTGCACTGACAAGATAAAGTGCGGGACTAGGTCGCTGCTTATAAAACAGCTCACGCGGCGCACATGTGACGCTCGCTGCGTGTATCTGTCTCTCTTCTCAGTGTTTCACTGATCACAGCAGCTGTAGAGACAGTAGTATAGCTTCTTATCACGTAATTGGTTTAGAACCACAGTATTATCACTGCAGATACTGTTTGCTCACTGGCAAATGTTATCTAAAGGTAAGAACGAATGCTCAAATCACACCGTAAAAGGTTCTGCTTAGGAAAGCCGAGGAAAAAGACGCTGAGAGTCATTATAGATATTTTTTTTCAAAACAAGAAAATACACAGATTCGACTAAACAGTAAATTAAAAACATAATGGGCCAGAACCATAGAATTAATGACATGAAAAAACTGCCTAACATTATAAAAATAATTTTTAATAAAACTGCAGATCTTTAAGAACTGCTCTCGTTTAGTCTTACCAAATAATTCATTATGAAAATAACAGAAACAAGAGAGCATGCATGGCCTTAAAAATATCTGTGAATTGTCTGAAACTTAAGAATCGTTAAAATCTCCACACCAAGATCGCAGATGAGGTCGCCAAGTGCAAATGCGGATGCATCAAGCTAAATTCCTGCAATCCTATATAAAGCAGAAATAATTGAGGACAGTAAATACTCTCTTGCTTTAGCAAATACAACATTGATGAAACTGCTCTGTTTTGGAGGGGGATCCCAGAAAGGTTATTTATTTCAAACGACGAAAAATATATGCCTGGATTTACGGTCACAAAATATGGAAGATTCTAATGCGTCCGAAAACTTGAAACCTAAACCACTTGCAGTTCATCATTCCCGAAAATAGACCCCAGTAATCTGCAAGTAAACTAGAAATCTAACCACAAGGTCTCTGTTACACGTGCGCTATTTGGAGATTGGTTCAATAATCTTTTTGTTCCCGAGGTAAACCAAAAATTCATTTTAAGTGCTGCCTCTCTTGGATAATGCACCTGGTTTTCCGAAGAATTACACAACCATCAACTTAAAACATGCAGGTTAATTAGTGAACTTACATTACACAAGAATTTCAATTGTTTGGTTATAGAACGATACACTCAGTCCAAATTTCATCTTGTATATGACACAGTTATCGTGGCACAGTAATTTACTTAACGCTTGCACAGCAGATGTGTTTAATGAGGAGCACTGATAACGTCCTCTACGAAAGTTATGAATCAGCAGAAATGTGCTCGGTGCAAGTGATTGTGCTGGTCAGCCACAGACATCGTGTATTCTGTGCATGAGAGCATATGTGAGTGCCATGGCAGACAAGCCACATGCAGTATTGTCAAGCCTTCAGCCAGGCTGGCTCGGCCTGTGCACAAATTTTTGCTTTCATCAGGCGCACCCTGCGTTTCACAAAGTTAAAAACTTTGAAATATTGTGCATGTTCCAAGGGTGTATACAGAATTCTTTTCATTTGATGTATGTGTTATTTATTGCCTTTAGGTTCTTTAAACACTGTGCTCACAAAACATTACACTTAAAATAATTTTTAAAAATTTCTTTTGAAGTTGCATTCATGTTCAGTACATAGGATGGACTTACGGAAAAATCAAGTTACATATGGACTTAAGAACGCAATCCTTACGTAACTCTGTGTCTTACTGTATGTCTAGTAATAGTCCATTGCCCCTACTGCTTATATCATATCTACAGTCAGATTGTCCATACCCAGGGCTTTCCCATTCAGTTTCTATAGTGCCTCCTCCACATTCCCCCAAGTATTTTGAACCACTGTCTAAAAACCTTATTTTTCTCTAGTACTGCTCTTGGTACTCTAAGATACCACAATGGCATCTCCTACCACTTCCTCTTGACTACAGTTCTGCCACGTAACTCTTCTGCTATCCTCACAAATTCTTTCTTAAATCTTTCCCATTAATGTTCTACTCCCTGAGATTTATACTTTGGTAACATGCTCATAATTATATTCTCAAACTGTAAATTTTCTCCTTTTATTTTAGCTTCCATGTTATTCTTTGTTTATCCATGTATATATTTCTCTTCTTTCTTTTTTCTTACCTATATT
Organism: Medauroidea extradentata; assembly: GCA_003012365.1. Classification (NCBI taxonomy): domain Eukaryota; kingdom Metazoa; phylum Arthropoda; class Insecta; order Phasmatodea; family Phasmatidae; genus Medauroidea; species Medauroidea extradentata. The sequence goes on along the minus strand of PNEQ01101763.1, from coordinate 2,676 downwards.
TGCAACTAACATAATCATCCAATGCCTCACTTGGTATCACTTTAGAGTATATTTCTTTACTTCCATATTGTGATGTGCGTTGGAAACGGGGCCCATATAATGTTTTAAAAATTATAATTTCAATTTATTAAATTTTTAAGAGTACTACCTCAGGATATTTTAGTGAACTATATATATATATATATATATATATATATATATATATATATATATATATATATTTTTTTTAAGTAACATTTTCTTGTATTTTGCTTATTTGTGATTTTTTAAATACCCTCTTGGCTATCAGTTAGTTTTCCTATTGGATGTGAATCAATGGCAGGTCAGAGTTCCGGCTCTGGAAGCCATGTCTGAGGTGTGTGCAGCCATGCAGCCTGGTCAGCTGTCATATTTTTTACATTGTTGGTAATGGTGCCAAGTGCAACTGGCCATTTCACATGTACATGTAGGTATTGCTCAGCAGATCTATTTGCTCATGTGGATGCAAAACGTGTACTCCATTAAAAAAATTAATGGGCAGTTTCTGTTCTTTCTGTAGTAAAACATAACATTACATGTAGCAGTGGCGGCACTATGCCACTTTTACTGTCTTTAACCTTTCCTTGTTGTTTATGGTGTGTTGGGGATCCACTGTATCACTCCTCTGCCACATTGTAATGGAACCCAGAGTGTTTACCCTGGGATATATCTGTCAGGAGGCCATGGCAGTCAAGAGTGATGGTCAGAAACAGGCAGGCGAGCATTGGTGATGGGAGGTGAAGCCTCTAGGACGAATTTGCAAGTAAAGGGGAAGTGATATGCCCCCTTTTTCATCTCCAACTGTTTTGAATGTAAAGAAATAGTAGTAGTAGAGTGAAGCAGGATGCTTTTGTTGTAACTTAGTGTGGTTTACTTTAACCTTTAGTGGGTTACATCTCAGTCCTATGACTGTTCAAACATAACTATAGTATTTGGGCTTCCACCGTCAGAAAATCTCAGGGTGGAAACTTCAGCAGAACTTTGGGCATCTGTACAATAACATATTTTATTTTATTGGTGGTTGTTCTGATAAATTATTATGTATTCAGATAACTGTTCAGTGCTTTTTCTTTGCGAGTACCGAATAAATTGAACTGAGACTTAACTGCATTTTGTAATTTGAACGGCGATGACTGTTCAAAAAATATAAGTGGGAAAGGTTCCAAAGTAGAAAAGCGAAAATGAAAGTAAGGATAGTACGCTACTCTCCTGTTGTAAGCTACGTAGGCACCAATAAAATGTTTCACTATTAAATACGCTATCTGGTACAACAATACAAAGTTGCAACAACCTGACGTCATGATAGAGGCTGCAACCAGGCCTTGTTAACTTCGCTGGACATTAGGGAAGCAGCACAAGCAGACACACCACAATATCCATTACGAAATAGTCGATCACAGACATCTGCTTACCGTTCCAGTTGTATCTAGTGATCTCATCACAATCTCACATCTTTACAAACCAGCTGTTTCCTACTTGCAAGCCGTTCCTTGCACATAGCTCTAATAATTTCTTTCTACCCAGCCCTCACCTTCCAACACTTCCTCAAAACCATTTTTGTTTTTTTCTACTTGAGCATTGAAGTCTCCCAATATTATCTGCTCTCTTTGTCCTAAATTCCTTTTCCAAATGTTACTCAAACTCTTCCTTCTCTTCAGTAGTACATACTATATGTGGTGCAGGGATGCTAGCTTCTGGGCAGTCTCATCAGTGTCAGTCCTCCTCCACAGAAGATCACAGATAATAAGGAGGGGTGTCTGGGGACCCTCCCCTGGGAAAATTAGAATTCAAAGGTGCAAAATTGTGCTATTTACGCAGTTTTTCTATCTGAATATCCAATACAATGCCAGTAGATGGCCGCAGATATGTTTAATTACTACAGTAAATATCAGAAAACAATGTCGATATTTACTATAAAAATTAAACTTATCTGTGGCCATTGAGGAAAGAAGAAGGGTTAGCAACCCCTTTCTCTATCCTCTAAAACTAACAAATGACGAAAATTGTTTTGTATAAACACACTATGAGAACAAATTAATCAGAACACTTCACAGAACATTGTAAACACTCAGACTATTTTAATTTAACTGCACTATTTAAAAATTATTTCATGTGAACCAATTACTAGGGCAGAAGGTGCCCTATCCTCTGCTTACCACCAAGGACCTGACCTCACCAATGACTCTCTTAATAGCCATATTCATTAAAAAGGCAAGAAACGTCTGTCATAATCTATGCTTAGGCCAACCACAACAGGAATGCAACTAAACAGTGAGAGCACCTTTTTTAGTTTAAATCCATACATTTAATAACCATAATTTACACCACTCTTCCCTCAACATAATTCCACAACAATCTGTGGTACAAAGCCAAACATACACTTTTGAAACTAAATCACACACAACATTTGAAATTTACAAAAGGACTTTTGCCCCAAAATATTCCAAAAGGGCACTCACCGCTGTAATATAGAATTCCTATATGACAGATTGAGAATTCTAATGTGTTTAATCTATGTTAATTTTTGTAATGCATTTTAAAACGCTCATTCTATGGTCAATGAAACTCCGAGCTAGGCATAAATTTGTTTTTCAAGTTTGAGTATGCTATGAGAAATTATGTTAAAATTAATACAACATCTGAGGTTGTAAACTATAC
>PNEQ01101762.1:0-13512 GCA_003012365.1 Medauroidea extradentata | reverse complement strand
TTTTTTTTTTTTTTTTTTTTTTTAATTAATCATCTTCCCACTACGACGTAATTATTTCTGTTGTACCTGACTGAAAACTACTCTTTAGAGTTTTTTCCTATTAATAAAAAAACGTTACATTTTACGACAATAATCAATGTAAACAAAAAAATAACACATCACTTACAAGATATAACACTGTTGGGGCAGACGTTCGTATGTAGGCCTACTTGAATTTGCCGAAACACTTTTAGATTGTGTAGCCACTGTCTTTCTTTCTGAAGGTATACATCTGCTTTTAAAAATAGCGAAACTATTAATTCTCATCTATGAAGATATGCAAATACGAATTTAAGTGAAGTCAGTCAAAACACTTGTCACCTCCCTTCCCACTTGCACTTCACCAATTAGGTAATTTGTAAACAAACAGAAATGTCGCCCAAAGATAATCACAGCGCTGCAGCAATTCATTCAGCGGGGTCAGCAGCGCTACGTGTAGCGGTCACTTGCAGCGCTGCCGCAGTGCTTTGCCCGCTGAAGGCGCCCTTTGTTACTATTTAGTGCTACCTATGTTGATTAATAACATAGATTTGTTTGTGTAACAAGGTGGTGATTGTGTGCACCTATAAGGTTGTATAATACAACTAATATCTTAAGAAAGGAAGGTGTTGTGAATGTAACTTTAGAAGGTTGGCGACAGCAACGGCAATGGAAGTGTATGGATGAGTTGAGTAGAGGATTAACTGAAAGTGAAAGAATGTAAAAGGAGAACTGAAATAAATGGATAACAACAGAACAAATAGAATATTGACTCTTTTTTATGAATGTAATGCTAACACAACACTACTGCATGTACCCATGACATTGTTGCCTGTTTAAAGTTTTCATCTTTGATAGTAAAAATGATGAGTATGGTAGGCAACTCGTACCTAATTTTTTTTTATGTACCTGCTATATCAGTTTTTTTTATGAGGGAAATGTTGAAACTTCTATTTATAAAGTGGGCTCCCATTATTACAAGACTTGATAATGTCACAAAAAATTGTTGAAACTACTAAATATTATATCCTAGTCAACAATATTTCTAGACCGTCTTGAAAAGAACTTTTAGGTAAAATGTTATTGAAAATAATTAGTTGAAGTGAAATTAAATATAGTGAGTTATGTACAGAAAATTTTTTGCAACCATATTCAAGCATTTTTGCAATAAATAATTAGTTGCTTGTGTTGGCTTATTAGGTTGGTTCGCATGGTCTGCCAGTCTGCCAGTTTTGTGCCAGATCTGCTAGTTTTCTGCCAGATGGCGTTCGTTTTACCGGAAGTGTTTTTTTGGTATGCTGTTCGGGTGGGACTAGCAGATGCCAGTTTTGCCAGAAATGACTGCCATTTCTGCCCATGCTCGGCGAGTAGGAGCAGAACTGGCAGCAATAAAAAAACGTCATGTGTAACGTCACGTGACGATGCTCGTTCAAAACAAACTCTCTCGTCCTGTTCTAAACAGTGATACAATTTTTTATCTTGCTGTAATAACCCAGTAACAGAAGAACTGTGCAAATTCTTTTGTTTTCCTAATTAATTGAAATTACCATTGCCACGAAGTAAGCCAGATAATGTTGTAGCGTACTTGTAGTTCTTTTGTAAATAGTGACGAGGTTAACCTAATGGTAAATGTACATCAAACCTACATTATAGTTTTGTGGTCATTGTTTAAATAAATCCAAGATTACGTTATGTGATTTTGTATAATATGTTTCGATTTCGTCTACGAGTTGTTTTGCACAATAAATACTTTCCTTAGCAGGCTTATTATGTACCACCGATGCAAAGTCGACTAACGAAGCAATTTGCTTTCCTTTCACTTCCGAGATAGCGTTTCACTTTCCTCGAGCGATTATGTACGACAATACTTGCTTCAGACGTTATAGTTTCCTTCCGCGCAAAGCTTTTCGTCAAAGGAAGTGACGTCAGAAGTTTAGCTTCGACGGTAAAGATCAGTTGGCTATCCTGTTTTACAATTCATTTCCATTTTTACTGCGAAAACAAGAAAACTTTTACGTTTTGTACATTTGCGCTTCTGATTTTCTTCCGAATGACTATATCTGACACTGCTTATTCTATGGTGCATATTTATTCTGTGGCAGAATCAGCTGATTGTAAATGTAAACACGAGCAAAGCATAAAAACGTATTTCCAAAATACGTATAAGTTGAGTAATTCGTGTAGGCGATTAAATGCTCGTTATTATTTATATGCCTGCATTAATTAAAGGTTTTACTGTACGGAAGATGTTTTATGCATTTCATTCTGTTTTCTACGCATTAGCTATCGATGCAGTCGAATATGACTCGCAGGAGAGTTTACTTGTGTTATGTCAATTTGATAACATATAAAATTGTGATAGAAATTGAATACTTGAGCGTAGTTATTAAAGTTTTTTTAGTGTTGCGAACACGGCAAATCAGTGTAATTTAGTAAGAAATGAACTCATGTCGAATATGTATTTTACAGAGGTCTGCTGGTAGATATTATTAATATTTTGTCCGTCATGCAGCTAGTTGCGTAGTGATAGCGAAATATAAATAGCAAGTAATGGGTACCTAAATATCATGAGTAGCTACTCATTGTGTAGGGAATAAAAATAGTGCACATCTTATCAGACTGGAATATGATTTCATTGTAGGCTTACTGTAGTTCTGTTAAAATCTGTGATTACTTTCATATAGGCTTATTACAGATACGTAACCTACAAAATACTCGGACATAGCTATCATGTGGCCTTTTGCAGGGTTCAAAAGAGGTAAGAAATATCAATTCATTAAAATATGAAAAGTTGTTTCTGCCTATTACATAACACTGAGGCTTTCCTAAAGTATTCTTTTACTTTAAAAATTTCCAGCTAACATCTAATACCGACAATTTGTGACAAAAATCACGACCCTCTGCTGACGTGAAGTAGCATTTGAAAATTGATACTGTTCATTGCAAATGGGTTGCACATGTCCAGTATTTGCCTACTTTTCACAAGTATACACTGTTTTGCTACCCTCCCTTACATAAAACACATAGGCTAACCAAAAAATAAATACTGCAGCTGTGAGTGGGGTTATCCATTCATTAGCGTCTGATGAAAACAAAAACTACAGAATTAGGTTATGGTTCCGCCTCTGTAATTTCAGAACATACAAGCTTGTTACGGAAGTGAATTTCGACAAAGAAAGCCTATTTTAAACAGTTTTTAGTATTGCAAAATCATTCTACGATCATGATTTTATTACAGATGTCGCCATTCTCTTCAGCTATTGGGTTTATACTGGTTGTGTAATTGCTTCAGAACAATATAAGTCTCAAGAAGGATATTAAGATATAGAGCATGAGTATTTGGGTAATCCTTCTCGAGTTAGAGCTAATCTTGACCCAGTGAGTGACTACCGAGTAAGCCAACAGGAAAAGCCCTAGTAATGATAGCACAGAGAAGGTGAATCTTCACATAAATAAATGGGGAAAGGCATAAGTCACTCGCCTTAGATTGACTATCACAGGTGTGCAAGTAGGTTTCATTAAAGGAGAAGACCATGTAAATTATGTTTAATAGAATGCGTATATTCACAACAGAACACGACACTTGATACAAGTTATACATCAGTATGGACATAGTACACAGGATTGGTGATCAAGGTTTGGGATCTGTCCCAATTTTATACAAAGCTCCACAATGGTTCGACACAAGATACAATAAAGTTTGCAACATGAGATACAAAGGCTTAAACTACAATGAGACATAGGAACTAGACAAGGCGCTTAGGGCCATTTCAACTTGAGATACTACTAGACATACTCTTCAATACTAGACTAGGCACTTCGGGCCGTTTCAACATGAGATACAAAACATGGCACTTCGGGCCGAGACATACTGGAACAAGAATGAGAACTGAGACCTTGCTAGTGGCAGTGAGTATTTGGCAATCAACACTTTGACCCCGAGGAGAGCTATAACATCTACATAACTTCCAACTCTTGTACTGCTAGCGACTCAACTATGGCGCTGCGGGCCCCTCTCAAATAACTGACAAAGTTCGTACTGGTAAAGCTGTATGGTGATCAACTCCTTGATCCTGAGAAACTTGAAATCGTTAATGTAACTTCTAAAAGACTGATTGAGTGTATCCGCACTACAAAGTTAAACTCAGTTACATAGCCACGTCTGTGGGTTAACAACTAGTCACATGGGCTTTGGCTTTCCCTTAGAGTCGTCCTGACACTCAGGTAGGAATGGTGACAAGAAGTTTTGGTAGGGGTGAAGGATTCGCCATCAGACGAATTTGAGGAAATGTATCACAGAGGGCACCTTGCGGACATCAACCCTCTGTGACGGACTGTTGTGTATGGGGCTGGGGCACCTTGCGGATGTCAACCCCAGCGTGTAAGTTAGGAAGGTAGGTTGGGTTAGGGTAATCTGTTGGCACCTTGCGGACGTCAACCAACAGATCGGTAGGCGACTGCTCAGGAGGAGTGCCAGGATGACCCGGCGGTTAGGCCGAGTCCCTGACGACTGAAGAACTTGGGCAGGTTGCCCTCCTTTTATACTGGCCAGAAGGGCTGAAAGTACCATTAGGTGGGTGGCGCAAAATGGCCCACGAGAGCTCGTTACTGTGCTGCTATAAGTGTGCCACCCTCACACTCTAAAATTACTCCCTCGGGTCAAAACTACTCTGCTGCACAAAATAAATATTCCGACTGGAATAAATAATATGCGTGTTGCCGTTAAACACTAAAAGTAAGGTACAAAAACACTTGAATGAATATTAAACACATTTTAAAGCACAAGGAACAGATATAATATATAATTACGTGCGTATTTTCCCGTATCCATTTGTGAATGCACTTTACAAAGTCCATACACGGGATTGGTAATACTGGTTTGGCGCTCGACCGTATTTGTAAACAAACACTCGTGGAAGGTTAACAAAGTTGCGTAACGCAATTATACAATGAAAATACACATTGGATAAACATTGGAAAATATTAACGTAAGTAATTATGGGTTTACAAATAAAGACTGTGACTTAACAATCTTACACGCTAAACTAAACGGCAACACGGTAATCGGAAATGTGCGGGCGCATGCTAAGACTTTAAGGTTAAGATAGCAAGTATAAAAAAATCGGGGGCGAGCGTTAAGAATTTTACAGCTTGACGCAACTGACATGCATCAAAGACAATGTTAATTAATTATTTAGACGAATGATGCAAAGATTTCGTTACATTGCGCGGCCTCCCATAGCCGCGCAAATTTACGTCAGTTTTCTTCTTCGTCTTTGCGTCCGAGCTCGCGAGCGCGAACGCAACTTGGTTGTACATAATCGCTTTCGAAGCAAACTCGACGTTAGCAGGGTTTGCGCACGAAGCAACTTTGCGGCGGTGGTACATAATAAGCCCGCAGGCATTGAGTGCAGAAATCTTGAAAAATATCAATGTAGGAATTTAACAGTAAAATCGAAGAACATAAATTTCGTATTATATGGAGAAAATTAACCAAACTTGTCCTTTAACAAGTCAAGTTAAGTAACCCTGCAAAATGTTGCAGAATAGGCCTACTTAGTACGAATATGTCATCACTACAAGAGTGCAGAAAGGCATTAAAAATAGGATACCATAATTCGTAATTTTAACCATTTTATGGTAGGCCTAGCTCAAGATATTGATTAACCCTTTCCTCAAATAGTATTTTATAGTTACGGCTTCATTTTAGGAGGCAGAGGTACAGAAATTTACAGGGTATGGACACACAACATTGTTGGATAGGAGCACTATACAAGTGAGGCAGGGACATATAAAATCATGGAGCAGAGCTATAGAAGTATATAGGGAACAGAAAATTTTAGGATAGGATCACAAAAATGTGAGACACACATTAAACAACATGAGCAGAGGTACAGAAATATAGGTTAGGACCACTAAACATATGGGGCAAGGTCATTAAAATATTGGAGCAAAGATACAGAAATATGTAGAGTAGGAGAACAGAAAGTTGCAGGATATGATAACTAAAAATTGGTAGGTACATTAAAAATCTTGGAGCAGAGGTACAGTAATACGTAAGGTAGAAGAACAAAGTTGTAGGGTAGGACCACTAAAAATGTTAAGCAGGGAGATTAAAATCATAGAGCAGAGGTGCAGAAATATGTAGGGTAGGACCATAAAAAATGTGGGGCAATGTCATTAAAATCTTAGAACAGAGGTAGGCCTACATAAATATGTAGGGTAGGTGAACAGAAAGTTGTAGGGTAGGGCCACTAAATATGTTGGGTACAGACATTAAAAGCCTTGGAGCAGATGGACAGAAACATGTAGGGTAAGTGGACAGAAAATTGTAGGGCAAGTACACTATAAAAGGTGAAGGCAGTGACATTGAAAAACTTTGGGAAAGGGCGCTATAAATTATGGAGTACTAAAATGCATGCCACGAACATTCTATGAACCATTATATTAACCTTTAGTAGCACAAATTTAAAAAATTGTGCTCGTATAAGCAAACAAAACGACAAAAATTAAATAACTTGCAATTAACAAGATGTTACGACGTTATATTATACGAAAACATTAGCCAGCGTCTAATGTTCGTCAGCAGCAAAGTTGTCCTACCCAACTGAATTGACTGACTAATACAGCCTATTGTGACACTAAATTAGTTTGAGCATTCCAACAAAAATTTACAAAGACAATTTTAATGTATACGTCATAACTTCGTACATTGTATCAAATTCGCCCTGTGTAATGAAGAACGCATGCTAAACAAATCGCAAGGCCCATTAAAATCGTATTTTTCCGCTATGTGTATAAAATTCTTTCGTCTCCGACGATATTAGTTTATGTGGGAAGTCCTGCGATCTCTGGTTTTCCATTCTTTAGGTCTAAACGAAACTTATTGTATTTCGTAATTACAAAAATATGTCGGGAAGCTAAGCTGAGTCTAAATTTTGCATCCAGTGATGGTGAAAATAACCTTTTTTTAACAGCAACATGCTACAAGACTTCTGTGCAGCTAAGTCCTGGCAGTTTTAGTTGTAATATTTAAGCAGAAATATACACTCAACTTACTCAATGTAGACTGATATCAGTACCTCAGAAGATGAAACTTAAACACAGTTTGGCCCAACAATGGATTTGACGTATATAAAAACAGTTGTTGAAAGTTTATAAAATTTATAATATTTATGTTTATTATTATTTTCCATGTTTACCTATTTTGAAACTATATATAACATTTGTTAACCATTTTCAAAATCTCGAATGTCATTAAAACCATGTAAACTGTTAATTTTTACTTATCGACATGATTATAATTACTTTATTTTATGTTAATTTGTCTTAAATGGCATAGTATTTAGTATAATTTCACACACATTTCCTGTTCACCGTGCTGAAGGAATTATTTTTCTTAAGTTTTTTGCCTCAGTCGTTTGTGGTGCTAATTAAAATGTAATGTTCAATTACGGACCTCTCTGTAATAATTTGTTGTTAGGTATTAGGTACTTCCAGTTTGTTTGTTTCTGTTGACTCTTTGAGTTGTTTAGTCTATTCAGATTAGGATAGTGTTAATTTTATTACACACACACAACACACACACGCATACACACACACACACACACACACACACACACACACACACATATATATATATATATATATATATATATATATATATATATATATATATATATATATATATATATATATATATATATATATATAATTTTTGATCACCTGTGCACATGGAGTAAGTTTTTGTTTCGTATGTGGCAAGGAAACTGTCAAAGCTAGATGGGTAAACACCTTTAGTCAAGCATCCCTAAATCCTAGCACTTGTAAGAAGATCTCACTTAAGAGTCCTATACAGCACACGGTAGATGATGTGTTTGAGGTACGGAAGCAATCAGGCTATAAGAGCTGAACTGGTCTGTTCTTCTACCACTGTGTCGCCTATGTGCAGGGTGCCTAATGGCGTGCAATGTTTCCATACCCTACCAGCACAGCAAGTCCCCAGAATGTCCTAGGGACATCCTTCGTGGATATCCGGGTACATGCGATCCTTGGGATGTCCTAGGGATGGATATTTCGGATGTCCGAGAGCTCCGAAAAACCATGTCCCTAGGATGTTCCAAGTACCTCCTCGAAAAGTACATCACATCCCAGGAAGCTCCTTGGAAAACGAATTTAGGTCATCCTATATTCCTCTATATCCGGTTGGTACATATCCCAACATCTTTACTTTGATAGTTCTTGGTTCAAACTTTCCTGTAATCAATTGTTTTGGAAGTCTTGCATATGCGTCACAGCCAAATGACTTAAGTCTGTTCATATCCTGTTTTGTGCCATGCCACATTTATGCTGGAATTAGATTATCAGGAATAGCACTTGTTGGTCTCCTATTTATTGCATATGTAGAATGCCGCACTGCTTCTCCCCAGAATTCTTTGTCCAAGTTAGAATCAAATAAAGAATCTTTCGCCGAATCAAGTAACATCCTAATACATCTTTCTGTTACTCCATTCAGCTCAGGAGTATATCGTGGTGTTCTTTCCAAGACTATTCCTTCTGCAGTACATATTTTCTGTATCTTATCATACTCTGTTCCTCCATCAAGCCTAACTGTTTTCATGTTATAGCCAAATTTGTTTGACATTTTTGCCACAAAGTTTTTAAATATCATCACAGCATCACTCTTGTTCTTCATTAGATGTACTTCTGCATAATGAGAATAATCATCAATGAAAGTTATAAAGTATCTCATGCCATCCATGGTGTCAGGAGAAATGGGTCCGCATACATCTGTATGTATCAATTCCAATGATTTCTGTGCTCTCTTTCTTGTTCCGTTGAAAGGTTTTCTAGTCATTTTCCCTTCAATACAAGCAACACATTCTTTCATATTAGAGCTGCAACATAGAGAAATTTTTCCAGCAGATGAGATTCTATTCCAGCATGACTTAGTCGTTTATGCCACAATGAAAATGTACTATAACAGCTTTTTGTCATTATTTCAATTTCACACAATCGTGTAAAATCTCCTAGATATATTAACTTATTTTCTTTTCTGATCGAGAATCCATTTGAATCAAAGCTTGTAGTAATTCCCTTTTCAGCCATTTTCTTTGCAGATTGCAAACTCTCTTTATTCCTTCGACACATAGAATATCATGTATTCTCACTTCAGTTCCGAACTTGGAGAAACCAGTAAGTTTTCCCTTCTTTTTTCCATAGAGTATTTCACCATTAGCTACACATATTTTCAATGGTGGGTTTAATATTTTCAAATCACTAAGTAAGTTCTCATAGTTAGAATTAATAAGATGATCAGTGGCTCCAGAGTCAACAACAAATTTTATACTCTCTTCCAGACTTGCATTCAATTTTAAGTCTTATTCATTTTCAACTTCAGCAAAAAAATCACATGAATTATGTTCAGTGTTGACATCAATCTCGTACGCTTCTCTCCCTTTCTTATGCCAAGTTGTTTTCTTTCTTTCATATTGAGATTTCCTGCAAAATTTTGCAATATGACCATGAAGTCCACATGAAAAACAGCGTATATCTCTTTTGTGTGTCTGAAATACAACATCTTCTCTATTTTTATCTTCATCAGTATCTTGACTTTTAAAAACATTTTTCATTCTCGAATCAATTTCTTCGACTATTCTTATCCTGAAAGAATCTGGTTTTGGTAATTCATCTCGGGATTCTATTGCACACCTAAAATTCTCAAATTATTCTGGTAAACTGTAGAGTAATATTATATTCAAAAGAGCGTCATTGATTTCTACACCAAGATATTTTAGTTTGATAACTAGATCAAATAAATTATTCACATGTGCTCTGGCATCTTCCCCAGTTATCATCTTTGCCAAAATTATTTGCTTCAGAAGATTTGCTTTACGCGCTGGTCCTTTTGATTGATATATTGTGTGCAATTTTTTCCAAACATAATGTGAGGTTGCACAATCTTTTACCTGTTTTAACTCAGATGCATGGATGCTTAGTATCAAATCAGATTTTTCCTTTCTATCCTCAATGTCCCAGCTTTTAATTTCTTTCTCATCTCCAGTTGGTCGATTTTGAGCACAACTTGCATAATCCCAAAGATCATTTTTAACCAAAACTGCTTCTACATGAATTTCCCACGTATCAAAATTATGTTTACCCAATGGTTCAATTCTAATTGGTGCAAGACTGGCCAAAATTCTAACAATTACATATTATGTATTGAAATAGTAGATGGTCTATTTTGCATATTATCACTCTATCATGACATACGTCATCATTTTTGGGGCAATTCCACTGACAGTAAATATATGCAAAAACAGCAGTAAGAATAATGAACAGTACGAAACAAACTGACTCCTGTAAACCTCTTTTTAAAAGCACCAAGATATTGCCATTGCCATGTGAATATATGTATTCACTGCTCCTATTTATGTCTAAGAACAATAACATTTTTGAGAAAAATGAATTCTATCACAAGCATGACACTAGAAATAAAAAACACATTCACATGTCCTCTGTAAATTTAAAATTAGTACAAAAAGGGCTGACGTGTCGGAGGTGAGGGCAAAGGGGGTGAGAGCGTCGAACTTACGCCCTGGAGGGTGCCGGCTGCTGCTGGTGACGGTCATGGATCTACCGCCCGTGTGGCGAGTCCCCTCTGTATCCTCCACATCGAGATGAGTGTTGTGGTGAAGCTGGAAAGCGGCTGGTTGATAGGACTAGCTCCTGAAGGACCATGAATTGGCCGTGGCCAAATAACTTACCCGCATGAATAGATTTCACCACTGGTTTATTGCGTTATTATTGGCACACTATATACTGCACGTAACGTGCCTTAAGCGGTCCCCACATCTATAGCCGGTGGGTGGCTAACACAGTAAATGCGTACACTAGTTACGCGATGATATGCTTATGTTGAAAAATAAACCCCTGGGCGCAAGAGCTTGCAGGGATAGAGGTGGCTCTACTCCTGGACGATTTGAATTACTGTTACATTAATAAATTCCGGAAAATACTAGAAAAGATCACTATTGCAGCTACATGATAAGACAAGATACGGTGATGGTCCAGGAGCCGCGTACACGTGGCCGACCTCCTACACGCCCGAGACAAGACTACTGAGCAATGGCGCACACTCCCGCTAGTAGCTGAGAGCGCCCACCAAAACTATTTGCGTGGCCGCTTTAAGCATGTGGTGTTGAAACTGTATACATAAAAAGACACTAAAATTTACATGAGACACAATTGTGCCCTTGGAGATATTAACATAATTGGTTTGGTTAAAATTGCATAGTTAAACTTACGTAGGGAAATTAATTTACTTGTGCCTTCCGCTCCGGCTGGCTTGTTAAGCTGTCTCTCTAAGTCCGAGCTGTTTATTATTCTCACACACGTAGAACACTTGTATACAACACATTAATTCCTATTCCTATTTTAAGTATAAAAAGTTACCGACGCGTTGCGCAGTCTTTTTAGTTGTTGGGTTGTCGGTCTGGGCCGCTCTCAGAGGTCCAACGTCGTTGAACACTTTTGAAGCACTTTGCGTAATAAATTCGTTTGCCTTGTTTGTGGGTGCTCAATAATTGGCTAAAAATATGGAGACTGCCTCTCTATATTTAGTTTGCCCTAGAAACTCCCGCACTGTCTGTTTCAGGCGACATTCGTTGCAGCGTTTATGCACTTTGTGATCAGCGACGGCGTAATGCTTGTTGTAACGACCAATGTCCCTTGTTGAGCTGGCATTGGGGTGTGTTGCGGTGGTGTTACTTGGATGTTTCGCTTTAAATCTGGGCACTTTCTTTTGTATTAGCTTGCTATCCACGTGGCCGCATTAAGCGCTCGGTTGATCCCGTCAGTACCGGTGCATGCAGGGTGCCTTCCGAATGCTGCGGGCCGTTGTCGTGTATACTGCCCGTGATGCTGCTGGTGTGTGTGTTGACGAACGGTCGTGATGCACTCGTGGGCTGTTGAGCGCACGTCAGGGCTTTACTACTCCGGAAGTAACATTTAACAAACTACCAAAAAACTTTCATGAAATATTTTTCTCAAATCCTAAACTTTTCAAAAGAAAACCGAGGGATTATTTATCTGAACATCCTTTTTATTCAGTAGAAGAGTACTTAAATCATAAACATTGAATTACATACATGTATAACAGTGTACATGTCAGGTCTCTTTTTCCCACTTTTCTTCTTCTTTTTTTTCAGATTATTGACGACTTCATTCAGTTGCAATATAGGAAGTGATGAACGAAGATTATTTATTCATATTATATTCTTGTTCATAAATGTATAACTTTATGTTGTGTATAACCTTATATCATGTTTTTATGTTATAACTATATATGTTAACTCTATGACATGTACTATATCTTTGTACAACACAAAGATGTTAGAAGGATCCAGATGGAGCATGTCGCCGGGAATTGTAACGAAACAAATGCTTGGGGCCGATTAAATATCACCACTTGCGTTTTGCACCGGCGCAGCGCAATGCAAGTAAAATCTGCTCTGCACCTGCACCTCGAGTCGTAGTTGGAATTAAATATACACGAAAACGCAAGAC
Source organism: Medauroidea extradentata (assembly GCA_003012365.1). Lineage (NCBI taxonomy): Eukaryota > Metazoa > Arthropoda > Insecta > Phasmatodea > Phasmatidae > Medauroidea > Medauroidea extradentata. The sequence goes on along the minus strand of PNEQ01101762.1, from coordinate 927 downwards.
GCAAGGGGCGGAGCCTATTTTGGCTCGGCGCAACTACTTCCCCTCTCCAGCTAGGAGAAGCCAATCAGAAAATTTGTAACATCGTTCTCACTGCCACGTGGACGGCAAAAACTGTCTGTACACCCGCGTGCTTACATGCAGATAAAGCTTCCATGTAGCAGTGAACAATTTCTCGCGCTAAAAGTAATGTTTTAGTTATATTTTTCGTAACCTCAAATTGTGTAGTTTTCTCGTACTTGTACAAGGATATAATAAGTGTAGTTTCATATCAAGTTATTAAGGAAAATTATCACAAAGTTTTATTATAAATGTATGTCGTAGTTGCGTTTTGAAGTTTGAAAAATTAATTTATATAATGTCGTGGTTTCAGTGTAGTGGATGCGTGTGTTCATTTTTATTGAATGAGATCGTTCGTGAATAATTAAGCGATTTAGTCATGGAGAGCAGCATTTTTGTAACACAATTGAAATACATCAGAGTGGTTTTCGTCTGTAACTCGGTTTTCAAATAATTATATAAGTTGCTAACGGAAAATAAAGTGCCTAAAGTGATAGACGTGTGACGCGATAAGGGCAAATATTATGTATGCATTTTATATTTGTACTGGTGTTAATTTGAGTGACCTAGTTTTGAAATTCACGTAAGTTATTTTAACTTGTGTGGCATTGTATTTGTGAGTGTAGGCCTATTACCTAGGTGGGCTATACATGTGGCAATCGTCTATCAGAGAGTCGTAAATTATCAAATCGTGATATGTTGATTATTTCTAAATAATTCATTGCTAATGTGTAGTGAATACGAGTGGCTTTTGTACAACTATAGGTACTGCAATAAATTTAATTAGGTCTACATGATTGTAAGTTCAATGTTCACCGAGATAGGGTGTGATATGTGTAGACAGCAAGTCTCATGAAAGACTTAAAACTA
>PNEQ01101755.1:0-13268 GCA_003012365.1 Medauroidea extradentata | reverse complement strand
ACCTCAACATTCAAAATATAAGTTTGTGCCACAAATTGGACGTCTAAACTGTTAATCAGCATAATTCTAGTATCTTAAAGTTAGCTATAACAATTTGAAAGTGGTTAATTCTATTGATCACAAAAGAAAATGCTATAAACTTGAAAAACACTGCAGCTCCACGACTCATTGTTTGTGCTGCGGCCCTGCGGTGCACGACCTAACTATTCCTATACAAATAATACACTCACTCCCATGGAAGCACTCGTAGCTCAGTTGGTTAGGTCATGCATTGCAGGTGATAAGGGAAGGGATAATGGATCAATTCCCGGCGGGGGCACACATTTTTTTTTTTAGCTTTTCAAATTTTAGAAATTTTCCAAGTTTATAAAATATAATCTTTTTATTTCTTAAAATATTGTATGCGCATTTAATATGTCCAACTAAATATTTGGTACTGCCAACAAAATTCAGCTATTTGCCTCAAACAAATCGAGGGAACAAAATAATTTGGTACAAGCAAACAAATATTTCGTTGCCCCTCTGTAAACAAATTATTTGGTTGATTCAAACAAATTTTGTTTGCATCAACAAAATTTTTTTCTCAGTGTACAGTTTCAGTGACAAAATAATACCATCAAACATGCGCGAATAGAAACAATGGGGTAAACATAAACACGGTTTTAGAACTGAAATTTCACAAAAAACCATGTTTTAGAAACTGTGTTTTTAGATAGGCAAGTTAAGACTGTTTAGAAACAGTAGTTATATATAAATATAATTTTAGTTAAACAATACGTTTTAGCTACGGATTTGTTTATAATTTTGTTACTATTCACCCCGTTTTATATTATCTGTGATTTTCAGGAGAAAAAAATCGATCTATTTAGTATATCAACGGACGAAAAGATTTACATGAATAATTATGTTACAATTCTATTTACAAATCAGCAATTTAATTAAAAATCCATGAACATGCAAAAAATAAGATAAATGATAAAAAGTTACTTTAAAGTACGTGTTGACGTATATTGCTAGAGCTGTGGTTGATTGCTTATTCTAATTTATGTAAGTAACAGCCTGATTTACAACTACACGAAGCCATTTTAACTTCATTCATATGCTGTTCCGACGTACTTGTCATTGGAGATAGTATTCTATTGTTGTATGAAATTATGCGCTTTTGAATAAATAAGGAGGTACTCTTATCTCAGTTTTGGTGTTTTCGGAGTCAATGGTTTCGAATTCAGATCTTCCAGTTGGTCAAGAGAAACTTTGTTTGGAGTTTGGATACTGAGTTTTGAAACATCCGGTATTCCAAGTAGCTGACAACGGCCTCACATGCACAGAACACGTGCAAAGTACCTGCTCCTACTACCACAAGTAAGTAATATTACTACAGGTTAGAATGGTCAATGTTGAAAGTTTGGCACACGGAAATTTTATGCTTTTTGAGCGCTGGTATCGGGAAGGCGTGCAAACTCACCAACCACAAAATTTTTCTGAATTTTAAGTTACATTAAGTTGATAATTTAAAACGCGAAATTGGTTTATTTTCAATTTAAAATTAAGTTAAATGACTTCTGTCATTTCCAAGCTTAATGAAATTAATTTTACTACAGTTTCGTATTTTTCTGATCCCTTAGCGATAGCAGCGAAACCAGCGGCCGAAATTTTTCCCGTGCCAAACTCTCTCATAAGAAAACACATTTTCTTTCCTAACTGTAGTAGAATTAACCTTCGAATAGAGACTGGGAATTCAAACATTGCCACTACAATCAACATGATCTGCGTTAACTTAACTTAACAGACAAGTTGTTAACGAGGGTCAATCCCACCCAGTAAAAGGGCTTGTGACTAAAATGCACTCAAACCCACCTCAAATTATATATAGTACGTATGTTAGTGTATTTACCTTAATTTTATATATTAACATTATATACTAACGTAATTATATTATAATAAAATTTAAGTTTACTAACGTTATCTTAATATATAGCTATAAAATACTAACTAAACATATAATTTATTTAATAAAAAGTATTAGTTTTCTATAAGCAAACCAAATATACTATAATACTATTTAACGAAAATGTAAAAAATAAGGAATGCATTATGCAGTAAAGCTTACAATCGACACACAACGTTCTGTTTTTTTGTTTGTTAAAAGTGGGGAAAAAATTAAAATATGAAGAAATTAATTTTATAGGCCCTACCATTGAGGTAAAACATATGTCAAGTTACTTATTATTATATGTTAATGTCCAGTCGACGTTTAACTTTAATTTTGATTCAATATAAAATACGTATATATTCATACTGGATCTTAATTTTAATTTTTTTTTTATGGTCTTTGTGCTGTTTAAGACCGGTAACAATTTTTATTACCCGCGCCGCCTGGAAGTGATGCTACCCGCACAACACCGAAGCGCCTCTAGTGGCCGCGAGTATTTATAGAGGCGGGACGGGCGGCAGCCCTTCAGTTTGCGACGAATCCGTCGCGAGGTAGCTGCGGGGATTGTGGTTCGTTCTCTCCATCGTTCTCGTGCCACGTGATTCCTCGACACTCGGGTAACAGTCTTTCCATCTTACTGGTAACTTACAAATCCTGTTACATTTTTAGTTTCTCGTTTATTTATTCGAATTATTCTAAACTAACCACTTTCTGAAGTATAAGAACTTAATAATATGGTAAAATATTAAGACATAAGTGGAAGGTGAAGTTCTGAAATGTATTTCAGAATATTTCAGGAGGAGATATATTTGCAGTGGTATGTGAACGACCAAATACTTTCGAATTTATTTAACTTCCTTCCTTTAGATTGAATGTGTTAACTTTTATCAAATGAGTATCTAAACGAATGTTTGAACTTTTTAATGAGTTTTGAGGAAAACAAAATAATAGAATGTTCATTCAAAAGTAATTTACTAGATGTTGCACTTTGTTTTAGTACGTTCGAGGAATCATTAGCGAACATGATTTTTTTGGGTTCAAATTTAATACACGCTTTTATTGAAAACCGACGAACGCAAGACAATATGTTTTGTTATGTAGTGAAAACTGAGCACGTGTATATCTGCTTGTGTTTGTTTATGAAAGATATTATAGAACGACGTTGTACTAATTGTATATATACATTGTTATTTATTTATTTATTCGACGTCAGCAAATGCAATCAGTATTATGTTTCACACACTCATTATGCATAGGACATTTGTAGATAAATTTCCAAACCTTTCACAATACATCTAGCTGAAACATGACATACTTAAAATTGACGCTTAAAATATGTTTAGTTTTACATATCTAAATAATAAGCACTATTAATACTGAACATTACAAAGTTGAGATGTAGCGTGTAAAAAGTATTTTGGAATATAATCTTGTACACATTTATGCGCGTATACCAATGTGTGCATAAATTCGTGGCTGGTAATACTTACATAAAAACCATATTCATTCCCGCTATTTAACTAAAACAATATGCAAGTGGTGCATTTTGTGTTTGGTACATTATAGTTTCACGCATTTTTATTGGCAGCGGAAAAAAATTGTTGCCGGATTTTCTAAGATTTATATGCGAAGTCGAAACCTCCTAAAACTACAGTAAATCACTCGTCGAATATATTATCGTAGGTGCATGACTTTAAAAGTTACTGTGGTGGTTAGCATTAAAAAAAAAACGTCAGATCAGACTTTTATGTGATCAGAGCGGTAGCAGAAATTTTTGCTTTGAAGTGCAATAATAATAATAATAATAAGGTAAGGGAAAAATAACAAAAAAAAATAGCTGTTAACTATCTGACAAGACTAGTAATGTAACAATGTCATTCACACTCTCTATTAGAATAGCGTTGCCAAACAGTTAAAACTTCAAAAAAGTTGTGGTATTTGCAAGTACTCTATCACTAAAATAATTATCGCAATTAATTATAGCCTAATTGTATCAGCGATGCTAAATACGCTTACCTCATTTCTGATAGCATATACACACAATCAACACTGTGAGCACTACACATCTTGTTAACCTTTTGGTTTTTTTATGTTTACGTTCAAGTGCCAAGCATTTTTAATGTGTTTATTTATGAAAGGAACACAAACTTTAAACTTGCTACAATTTTAAAATTTTGTATGCTCTTCGGAAACATGCTTTTGTGGCACTTTAAAATATACGGTAGTAAGAAAGGCTTTTATAGTCGGCTGTTACTTCAAAAATACTAACTGATTACAGTTGAGTTTAAAGCTACTGTTGTATTTATTTTGATTATTTTTTGTGGGTTTAATTTGAGTTCAATACATCATCCATAAAAAGTTGTAGGGTCACCGCCTAAGCGCATGAACCCTAATGTCTCGGCTTTCGAGAGAATTATTATTATGTTTTTCGAACCAAACGAGACCCGTTAACGTAAGATATATGTTACTTTGTTACAAATTGGTTTTTCTGTGTACGTAATGTAATATTTTGAGACAAACGGTATGAAGATTTTCATTAGTTTATCAATTCAAATGAAATTTTGTTTGCTGTGCTTTGACTCTACAAAATCAGAGTTTAAACTAGTTATAACCAAGGTAAAGAGCGATTGTGTTATATCGGCTTCTGTTTATATTTTTAAAAAATAACTATCGTCAAAATATAAAAACTGGGCCAAACCTGGCTATTTGAGATCTCTGGTGTTATCAGGAGAGGTTTTTTCTTACATGTTAAACTAAGTAAGTAATAAGAAACCACCTCATTACAAGCACACCACGTGAATCCTGTGCTAAATTGGAGACGGAAATATTATTGACAAAATGTTGTACGATGAAATGTTACACGTGCATTGTAGCAACATAGCACTGAACTTTGTCCCCTCTTGTGCTCAACAGGTATCTTACTTACCTTATTACTACTGTTTTGACCTGCATATTATAGGCGCAGGTTCAAATCCTGAGCAGTCGAAACATGATTCTATGTTTACTTGTCGTAACGTACATAAAATAATACCTGGACGTGTTAGCGCAAGAGGGGACTTCATCCGTGCAGTGTTGCCACATCGTGCACGTAAAATACCGTACAACATTTTGCCACTTACATTTTCGTTTCCAGTTTAGCCCAGGATTCGCGTAGTGTGCTTATTTTGCAGTTACTTCTGGTAAGGTTAATTCTACTACAGGCTAGAAAGAAAATGCGTTTTCTTATGGGAGAGCTTGGCACAGGGAAAATTTCTGCCGCTAGTTTCGCTTCAATCGCTAAGAGACCAGATAAATACGAAACCGTAATTAAATTAATTTTAAATAAGCTTGGAAATTATATTAGTCATTTAATTTAATCTTAAAGTGAAAAGAAACTAATTTCGCGTTTTAAATTACCAACTTAAGGTGATTTAAAATTTAGGAAAGCTCTGTGATTGGTTAGTTTGGTGCACTACCAGAGCTCACGCGGCAGAAATTTTACCTTTGCCAAACTTATATCATTAATCTTCCTAACCTGCAGTAGAATTAACCTTACTTCTGGACATTCTGTATTTTGTGGGGTTAGTCATCTGTGGTACCTACATACCAATTCCTCATTTCCGTGCGCCCCTCGTTCCGTGAGCAAATAAATGTTTTCATTCTCAAAAACAGTCGAAAATATAAACTCAATTTTTTTTTCGCGCATTTTATCCCTGTAACAATATTCTACTCTTCTCAGTAAAGAAAATGGTTTCTGTCCTAAAGCGATATCTAGGCCTGAGAAAAATTTGCGAGTTCAATGACCTGCATGCTAGAATCCAATGTCCTATGCATACTCCAGCCCCGTCTATTCGTTCATTGTCTGCTGTCTGAATGAGTAGCAGATAATAGACAAATGGTACGACTTCGGTATACACAGGATAATGGATTCTAGCATGTTGGTCGTTGAATTCGCGAAATATTCCTAGCCCTAGAGTTATCCTGTAAAATGACTGAGCATCTCGGAATACAGCCTAACATGTGAATCCCTATCGTTTCTCTCGCTAAGGCTTCGAGGTAGGCAAACATATTGAAATCTCCACAAGTGGACGTGATATGATTCTCGTCAAATGCGCTGTTGTGGCTCTTATCGTTCCTTTGTTTAGAAGTCGCACACGCGGACATATATATATATATATATATATATATATATATATATATATATATATATATATATATATATATATAATTCCAGGAAAGATATGAAAAAACATGGACAAAATGCTTTATGAGACGATATATTTTATTTTGTTCTCAATAGTTTTTGTCATACAATGTGCGGTTTCAGTTTTGTTGTACTATAGCTTTTCCGGAACAAATTCTGCAAAAAAAGCCGATTTTATGTGAATTAGTATGAAATTTGAATACATTTCCAAAAAAGGTACGCACTTTACCTATGGGTTTGAAATATTTTGCTGTAAAGTGCACTGTTTTCGATTTATTGCATTTTTTAAAAATGTTTTTCCGGGACGAATCCCGGAAAAAGAAGAAGTTATAAGCGAATTTTCGTGAATTTCAGAAATGTTATGGTAAATTTTGTGCTCTTTAACTTTTTTGCCTACAAGTTTTACCGTGAGATGCATCGTTTTAGACTTATTAATTTTTTCCGCATTTTTCCGGAACAAATTGCGAAAATAAGTTAAAACTGGAAGGTGGATTTCGGTAGCATTTGGATATGTTATTCCACAAATTTTCTGTGGACTTCGGTGTAAAAAACTTTTTCTTGCAACGTGTCCATACATCGACCCCTTTTCCTCGTATCTTTCCTGGACTATCTGTAAAGTATTCCTCATAAGGGTCTCACTCACCCATGACTGTTGAACTGCATTACAGTCAGAGCCGGATGTATACATCTACCCGTGATTCCCAGCGCTACATCAGCCTCTTTTTTACATCCTTGCTTACCAGCTCGCGTCCTTTTCCCATCTTCAACTCCACATTATTTAACATGTAACTCCCTTCTGGTCTCTAGCTATGTATATCAAAAATAGCAATGACATAATAATTATTTATAGGGCCGGGTAGTTTTCGCGAAAAGATTTTTGCTCCACTTTGCTTCAGTGTCTTACGTGTACACCTGCACCTCAACTTCACGATTACTGGCAGAGTGTTTTTGTGCAGGGTTGTTATTCATTTGACTGTGCCAATCAGTACACGGATAACTGTGACACAACACGTCTGTGATTTGTGGGTTTAACATCCAGACGTTATATGTTAAGGGCGCGGTCTACCTCAATTTTCGTCATCATTATTTTATCTTGTATTTGTACCAGATATTTTTTTCTTATTTTAGACACAAAATGTGACTAAATTTGGCTCTAATGAAATTTCTTTATCTCTCACAGTTTTCGCGTAATGGCTTGTTAAAGACATATTTTGTATGTTTCCGTTTTAACGACTACACTTATATACCAAACTCAAAAAAAATCACAGTGGATAAAGACATTGCAGGCTACAATGACATGCTCGTAAAATTAAAGAATAAAAATTATTTCTATTTTTAAAAAAAATGTTGAATTTTTTAAAATGTTTATTTTTAGTTTCAGCATTTTTTTAAAATACAAATTATTTTTATACTTTAATTTTATGAGCATGTCATTGTAGCCTGTAACGTCTTTATCAAATGTAATTTCTTTGAGTTTGGTATATCAGTTGGTTTTAGTGTAGTAGTTAAAACGGAAACATGCAAAATATGACTTTAACAAGCCATTACGCGAAAACTATGAGAGATAAAAAAAATTCATTAGAGCCAAATTTAGTCACATGTTGTGTCTAAATTAAGAAAAAAAATATCTGGTACAAATAAGAATAAAAAAATGGCGATGAAAATAGCCACTGACCACAAAGTAGAGCTGCAGGTGTGCACGTAAGGCACTGAAACAAAGTGCTGCAAACATCTTTTCGCGAAAACTACCGGGCTCTAATTATTTACCTTAACTATAATACAGTAATTTGAGAATTACTGTTCACAAGATAAATAACGGAAAATAGTAAAATAACTTAGTAACATTAAATACGCATAGAAGTGAAGCCATTTGAATTTTTACTGGTCGCCATATTGCCACTTTTAAATAAAAGCAGTTGTGCAAAATTCTTTTCATTTTCTCCTCCCTGAGAGTGCGTCCGTAGGAAAGTTAAGCCCTTATGTCCGGGCCAAGTGGGCCTAAGAGGCAAATCCGTGGGTTACTTAGATATCAACGTTTTTATTTATAAAGCAACTAAATATGTTCTCAGTGCGCTGATCTGCCAAAAGAAAACACTTTTTCACAGGAGTGTTGTTGGAAACTTTTACAACATTATGCACTTTATTATTTTTTTAGCTTTACGTCGACAGCGAGGTTACACACGAATTAACACGCTGACAGGAACGAGGAGAGGTATCGGCCATGGCCTTTGCTTAGGAATCATCCCAGCATTCGTCACAAGAGGTTTCGGGAAACCACGGAGAACAGAAATCAGATGGGAAATCGAACCCAGGTCCTGCCGAATGCTAGGCGAACATATTACCGTTGTACCACCTAGCTCGATCTCATTTGACAAAGTATTACACAATTTTTAGCCGCATGAAACATATATAAATAATACAGTTATTTTACAATTATTTATTCATCCTGCACGACACGAAAACATAGTTGCACCAAAACAAATTGTATTCTAGATTTTGTTTTATTTATTTATTAGATATTATTGATTGCGTGTGATTTTATATCCTTAACTCTGCCTTCAGAGCTCAATTATTATGTCGTATTGTAAAAAAACCGAACCTTTTGTCGGGAGATAAAAATTTGGATTAAATAAAATAACGAACATACTAGAAACTAAAATCTTCGAAGAAATTCAAGCCACTCAATAAATTGAACGACAAGTGCGTGGTTATGACGTCAATATGGTATCACGTGACACTTGAATTCAATGGATTTGGAGGTGAAGCAAAATCTTATCGCGTGAAAGAGCCTTCGAATCGAACGTTATCGTAGTTCATTGTACGCCTAGACTAGTGATATGAAAGAAGTTCGTAGTAATGCTGCTGACAAATACCTTAGCACGTTTGAGAAGGAAGGGAAAAACACTACCTAAGTTTCAAAAATTTCCACGACAAATTCCCTCCCAAAAAAAAATTCAGCAAACTTTCCCTCAATTTTCAAAGCTTTTCATTTCGGGACTTCAACAGTTGGCACCAATAGAACTCAAGACATTTTACGAAAATCCTCCGAAATTAGAAGCATTCGAGAAAGTGTTTTATTAAAAAAAAAAGTTTAATTTAGCGTATATGTACTGCGTTCGTATACTGTTAAAAATTTCCGCGAATTTACGGATTAATTTTACGGAAATGTTTATATAATTAACGGAAACATTATTTTGTCATACATAATTCCGTTTCATTAATTAAACATATGTGAAACTGCGAAAAGAAACCAAAAATAATCGTACGCATTATTGTGCCTGCATCCTAGAGAGTCCCATAAATATGCTAGTTTCCGTAAGTGGAGCTAGTTGCATTCCGTGAATTAACGGACACTTCTGGGGAATTTTCACCAGCACTTCTCCGTAAAACAACGAACATTATTTTTAACAGTGCCATCTTATGTTTGTGAGAGTTTTTAGCAACTGTTGTTTAGTACTTCTTAGCAACATACCATAAACTTCCTTTGGCATTCGGTACCATGTTGAAATACTTTGATGTACACCGTTTTAAATTTTAACAGAAATGTATCGTTAATAAATGGAAGTAGTGTTCGTAAAAATAAAATACGGAAATATACATAGTAAATATACATTACGGAATCATACGTAATATGCCCACAAGTCTGCGGACACTTGCACGGTAGAAATCGTAAATTTAAGGGTTAGACAGATGTAAATATTACGGATATATTTTAATAACATCACCGGTAAGTCTGCAAAACTTGTATAAATGCAATTGTAGCATTATAGACCTGTAGGTATGGCTCAGTTCCGTGTGATGAAACTGTTCTACAGAAACTTCTGTAGGATTAGGAAATAAGTTTCCGCGAATTCACGGAGGTATTCGGAGATTTTTTTTTTTTTTACCGGAAATCGACGGAGAAAATTTTCACAGTGTAGGAAATTGAGTTCGTGTTACCTACCCAGATAAAACTTGCTATTTCTTTACCAATATCAAATATATCAAATGACAGAAAAATTTACATATACATGAATAAAGCTCATTGACATTACACGATTACGAACAGTAACCTCGGAGTTTTTTCGGTTACGTGACCAAAATACTCTATCACCACAGGTTAGCCAAGTTGTTTACGAACGCGTGCAAACAATTAGTTCGATTCACAATTTTGAGCCAAGCAAACTCACTTTGATCACTTTTTGAACTAATCTATCTGAAATTTCACTCGTTAAGAGCTAACCGATTGATGTTTCTTAAAAACATTCTTATTTTCACAAACCAGCATCCAAAAAAACGCATTTAACGACGAAAAGTGGTGCAAAGTTACAGCAGACCTCATAGTTGCAAACTAACCTCGGATTTCTGCAATGTAACTTGCGACGGACCGACAGTTAAGATAGACTTCCGAGCAGCTAAAAAAAAGCCTTTGGTTATGTTGAATTGACCTTCATCACTCTATCTGCAGTTCTGGGAAAAGAGTAAAAGAGGTGGGGGGTGATGCATGGGCGGATGTAGCAACTCTTTCAGGGCACGGTAGACAGCAATTTTCATCTTAATTTTATATATGTATATTTGTGTGTCTATATATATATATATATATATATATATATATATATATATATATATATATATATGTGTGTGTGTGTGTGTGTGTGTGTGTGTGTGTTTTTTTTTTCACACACCAAACTGAAAAATTTCGCACTGAATGACGATGTTGTAGGCTAGAAGGTCTCTTGCATACGAACACAAAATAAAATAATTTTGTGTTTAAAAAATAACTGCATTTTAAAATTTTGTGTTTAAAATTTCAGCATTTTTTGTTGTTGTTACATAGGTGAACTTGTAGCCTGCAACATAGTTATTCTGGACGATTTTTTTTTTTTTCCGATATTGTATGGGAGCTGGTTTTAGTGTCGTCCTTAAAACCGTGACACGCAAATTTTGATTTTAACGAGCAATTATTCAAAGAACTATCAAATATAAAAAATTGATAAAAATTTAGTTGCAATCTATGATTTAGATAAGAAAATAAATATCTGGATCAAATATACAAATTAAAAATAATTAAAATTGCCGTTTACTGTGGGCGTTCGTGAGAAAATATCATAACTTTATTTTTGTATAAAATAGGGATAGTTTTGAAGACATTGCTTGAGAGTACATGTTCCTTTTACGAAAAAAAAAAAAATAATAAAATAAAATAGCTCAGCCAGTTTTACCACAAGGGCACTTAAAAGTAAAAATTTGCATATTTTTACTTCATATAAAACTTGAAAACCAGTAATCATAATGAAATAAAAAAATCACTAAAACTACATGTGACGGTCTACGGATTGAAGCATATAAAAACCCATTATAATTTTTTTTTGTATTTAAAATAAATTCTTAAAGTACCAAAAAATTTGCCAATATTAGAAAAGTGTTTTTAAGTATAAACTTTTTTTAAAAAAGTGTTTTTACATACTTCAAGCAGCAGCTCGGGAATTGTAGTTACAATATGAATCATTTTATTTCATATTGTTTATTGGTTTTAAAGTTTTGTATGAAGCAAAAGTATGCAAATTTTTACTTCAAAATTCCGTTATGGGAAAACTGGCTACACTATAATGTTTTTGAAAGAGGAAAATGTACTCCCAAGTAGCGTCTATAAAACTAATACTATTACATACAAATATAAAAATTGTAAGATTTCCCCACTTGAACACGCTTAAAGGAGAGGGCCCAGGAAAAAACATGAGTAGAACCAGTGATTCCCGGGGAAAATAATTTTGCAACAATTTGTTTAAGGACTCGTTTGTATTTAAATTTTTCTATTGCAATACTTTTTTTAAACCGCTCTGGCAAAATTGTGTATCGTATGACTGTACGCATTCTCAACTTTTTTCAGAGCATTTGGTTTAAAAACATTTTAGAGTTATTTCCAATTGTTTGAAATAAATGAAAGATCATGGCCTTAAATGCCTCTCGTGCACATCTGCAGCTCTGCTTCATGGTTGGTGGCAGAATGTATTATTGCACAGGCATGGCTCGTTTGACTGAACCAACCAGAACGAGGTTACTGCGACACCAAACGTATGTGATTTTCGGGTAGAACTCTGAGGCACTGGGAATTAAGAACTTCCCATCACTGACCTTGAAGCAGAGCTGCAGATGTGCAGATAAGGCACTGAAACAAATTGTTGCAAAATTATTTTCACCGAAAACCACTGGCTCTACATGATGTGGGTATTCTTCTTATACGCGATACTGAGTTATGTGTGATTAGAACAGTTAGTTCAGTGCGAACTGCAAATGACGTACGTAAGGGTTCGTTTAGCACAATTTCTTGTGTCACTATCAAACGTATGAAATTTTGTGTCCGGACTGTGCCGCAAAATACGTGGCTTGGGAAAAAGGTAGCTAAAACTGCTTCTCTTTTTTTCTTTCTTCACTTAGTTTTCACACGTTGGTTTCGAGAAACCAGAAATTGTTAATTTATGCATTTAGCAATTATTTTTGTAACACCGCCTCCTAAGAAGAGCCCGTGTCACTAGGAATGCCGAATTAAAATATATATATATATATATATATATATATATATATATATATATATATATATATATATATATATATAAATTTAGTAAACTTTATTTGAAAATATTTCAAATGGGACTTTGATTATTTCATTTATTATGCACATTGTATCCGAAATATTAAAGCGTAATTGTAAAATAATTAAGCTATAATTATAAATGTAAGATAATGATAATCTCCCACCATGTAATAACGTCTAGATAACCCTCGCCTAACATTAAAATGTAATGTTTTTATTAAGATATACTGCCGATAATTCATCACATCCTTTATTTACTAAACGAAACTGGATAGCTTTACCCAAAGAGGTAACACATCCTCTTAAATAACAAATATGTTTCTATTAAGAGACATGTCCAGTTATTCGCTACACCCTTAGTTTACTAAACAAAACTGGAATACTTTAGCAAAAGAGGTGACACGCACTTGGCGGAGAGGAAAGCTCTGTAAATCTCGTTTTAGCGATTATAATAAATCTTGATAGTTATTCCCACGATAGTAACTCTAGCTGCATGTACAGCTTTGATAGTCACTGTCGCAAGAGCATTGAAACTGTCACAGTAACAGGGGCGTCGTAAACGGCAAGGGGGGGGGGGG
>PNEQ01101750.1:0-13270 GCA_003012365.1 Medauroidea extradentata | reverse complement strand
CAGATTATAATTGAAAAATTATGTCAACAATAAAACTTCTTTAAATAAAAAATCAATATGATAAACGGTATTCTGTTCTATAAACTAGCTGGGGAAAAATATCAGTTAATTAAAAACGATATTACTTAAGCTATTAGAAAGAGGTCCTCAGATTATACGTTAAATGAGGAAGTCCTCGAATCATACTATAAACCCGTATTGGTGTGTGCGCGTGTGTGTCTATATATAAACACATGTGTGCGTTTCGTTCTGTAGAATGTTTTACTGAGTTCGGGTAGTTTGTTGAGAAGTAATTGTTCGTCAAGGAATTTTTTTCAAGCATTATATTCTTCTTCAGAGTACAGGATTATTGGTCTGCGATTTATGACTTCCATATTTTCATTAAATATGAATAACGATTTTTATGTCCGTGTCAAGTATAGATTACCCCGTTTACAGACTGTTTGCTGTGATTTTAATTTTGTTTTTCATGTCGTAGATTATTTGCAGTTTTTCTCTCTGTTCAAAACTTTTGCATCGTCTGTGGTGTGTAAGTTGTAGCACAGGTGCACAAATCTGCTTTACTTTTGCAGTGATTGGGTACCCGAGGACTAGAGTATCGCACTCCCCCCTCCCCCAGATGATGACTTAGCCTGTAAGCCCGTAAGCATCTTCTTACCCTAAAGAATGACGTGGAATGAGGCCATACAATGGAGAAGCGCCGGAATGAAATAAATGGGTTACACATGCGATCCCCGAGAAAATCCCCCAAATCAGCCGCATCGCCCGGTACGATTCCCACATGCGAAGTTCCGGGTACCGAAACAAGCCGGGTATCGAACCCGGATCGTCTAGGTGGGAAGCGAGGACTCTAGCTACTACGCCAATCACGGCCTCGTTGATTCGCCCACTTCCGCCATTTTATTCATACACCTTCAAACCATTTTTCACTTTTTTTCGGTGCGTCACTTGTTGTGATGTGAGGTTTTCCTTGTTACGTGCTCGGTTTTTCCTTAGATATATTCATAAGTTTTCATACTTGTTATCAATAACCAGTTATAGCTTGTTTTATTCGTCGTGTTACTATTTCTACTGTCATGGCTGTCGTGCCATTTTGTTATTTTTAGCTGATTTCCGAAGGAAATATTACGATCATGAGATCGCCTTCCTGTGTGTGAGTTTCCTAAAATCTTTTGAACTCGTGGACCAAATCCCAAAAATACTTGGTTCAGATATTGTACTTAGTATACTGACGACTTTTATACAGGCTGAGTTTGAATTCGACAGACAAACTGTATGGGGCGATTCCTTAAGCAAAAATAAGATAGGGTTTACAGTAAACAGTTTGGCCGGAAAAGCATATTAAGGGCGTTACGACCACATGAAAATGGATGTGCAGAATCAATTTTAATGAACCCATCGAAAACCGCTGGAGGTATTGCAAAAAGCATACTAATACTGTTGCAGGATAAAAGTACCAGTTTTCTGATGACATGATATTGGTACGAATCAACCCACTTTGTAGAAAAGGAGGTAAGCGAGATTGCAATCGTATGGCATTTCGTACCCGCAAAGTTGTCTCGTGGTTTGATGCCTGTTTATGAAAGAACATGTGTTAAACAACAAAAAAGGGCGCCTGGGTACCCCCCCCCCCGGGGCCAACCGTTACTCCAAAAACAATGACCAACGTATCTGCGGGTAGATTGGAGTGGCGTTCCCCAACGCCTGGTTGGTTATGCAACAAATCAGGTAGGCCTACTACTACTACTACAGGCGTGGCGGTAGTCGGCCAGCCACATCTCTTTACACCAAGGTCATGATTTTCACTTATTTGAAACAATTGCAAATAACTCGAATATTTTTTGACCAACCACTTTGAAAATATTTGAGACTGTGTACAGTCATGTGATACACAATTTTACCAGAGCGTTTTTCAAATTATTGTACCGTTTGTTAATAAAAAAAAATTTTGCTTCATTTTGGCTTATTTTAACAACAAATGATGTGAGATTTCAGGGACAAAAATCTAAAAATCCGTTTGGTGTATTGCAACAGAAAAATTAAGACACAAACGATCATATATTAGTGTTAAAACCGTAAGAATGAATTTTTGATATGTGTATTAATTTGCGTTAAAAATATTTTCGAAACCGCTGCAAAACTAATGAGTGAGGCCTTGATATCGCTGCGGGATAAAATATTTTAATTATGACAAGAAAGTGTAAAAACATAAAATATTTTTTTTTTGTAAATAATTTAATTTTGGTTAATTTTAATCGAAAAAAACAACATACACAGTGTTTACAGAGTCGTTTAATTCGGTGTTCAACTAAAGCCGAATGTCGCAGTTAAGCAATATTTTGTATATTCGACTACAGTATAGTCGAATGTCGCAGGAGACAAAATTAGTATCAAGGCCCTGTAATATCATACTCGACGACTGATTTCACGACAATTTTTATTGCCTGCCTACGGCTTCCGCGAAGGATCGTCATATGGCCCCTCAATTGATCACATCTTATGTACACGTGAACGTGATAAAGTGGTAAGTGATACGTGATCGTGAAGTTATCGTAATCCCGGCCTTACCGCGTCCGTACTTCTAGGCCTCGAACGCTCAAAATACAGTCACCCAGGTAGCCACCTTAATATAGCTCGAGAGTCCGTGACCGTTTTTATGATAGCTATTTGTTTAATGTCCTGAAAGAAGAGTTTAATAAGGAGCGGCCATGTCGCGCAGTGGCGTGTCGTGATCGCTTTTCAGGGGAAGCGGTGTTAGATACGACTATGAACTCTGAGCATGTGGCTTAAATATGAGTGAGGGAATCGATAATAATTAGAGATGATGGCAAGAGACCGGAAAAATTCACGGATTCACTGACATGTAGGCTACAAGTAGAGCCAGTGAATTTTGGTGTAAATAATTGTGCCACAACTTGTTGCAATGTCTTACGTGCACACCTGCAACTCTGGTTCGTGGTTATTGGCAGAATATAATAGGGCAGAGGCGTGGCTCATTTGACTGCACCAACCAGAACAATGTTAGTGGGACAATACACGTCAGTGATTTGCGGGTAGGACCCCGAGACGCCGAAAGTTAAAAACTTCCAATCAGCGACCGTGACGCAGAGAAACAGATGTGCACATAAGGCATTGAAACAAATTGTTGCAGAATTCTTTTCACCAAAAATCACTGGCTCTAGCTACAAGCCTCCAATAATATATGTGTACTTAAACAAACAGCAGTTGTTCATTAGCTGCTCGGTGACACAGTGATATGGCTGGATTTATTTGCTTGGACGTACTCCATTGCTGAATAAATGACTGTCAAAAGAAAACTAAAAATAAGACAAGAAAACATCAACAAGCAGAGTATGCTTCAGTCATCAGAATATATACACAATATGAATTCCAAAACTGGAATCGAGTTTTGGAATTCATGTTATGTATATATCCTGATGACTAAAGCATACTCTGCTTATTGATGTTTTCTTGTCTAATTTTCAGTTTTCTTTTGACAATAATTTATTCAGCAATGGAGTATGTCCAAGCAAATAAATCCAGTCATGCACTCCCATTGCACAGTTCTTTCAAAGATCACAGTGATATGGGCCTGCATTTAGTTACATATTTATTATTGGCTCAGCGACTTAAACGAGTTGTCACATAAGTCAAGGACCAGCTGTGAAAGTGCTACGAACTTACAGCTTGTGCCGAAAAGAAAAAGGGAATTTTTCAGGTCCCTAATGATGGTATATGGCGAAAATGTTTTGTGCCAACGCACCCTTGAAAACACTGTAGTTAATTGCAATATATACGATTGGGTGATATACGTCTGACACAACGTAGCTGCCTGAAGACCAATAACCGGCATAAGCTATTACTATAGTGGGATTCATATTGGTTCAATCAAATAGGGTAACAATCCCACGTGCAAGCGAAAGTCAGTAATGTTCTGGTAAGCTGAACTTGCATTGAAAGCAGCAAACAGTCAAGTTTTCCCGCGATAAACCATCATTAGGGACCATGGTTTTTCGCGAAAAGAATTTGGCCCCATTTTGTTTTAGTGCCTTACGTGCACATCTGCAGTTCTATTTGGTGGTCAGTGATAGGTAGAGACACGAAAAATTCGCGTTTTCATTTGGGCACAAGATAGAATTCCATCAACTGTAAGTTTTCGTTACTTTCGCAAATATCCTCTGACTTATTTGACACTTCTTGGAAGTCTCTAAGCCAATAATAACCATGTAACCAATACACACCTATATCACTTTAGCAGCAAGCAGCTAATGGGCATCTGCTGTCTTCTTCAGTTCACATATATTCTTGCAGGCTAGCCTACAGGCCGATGAACCCGCGAATTTTTCCGGTCTCTATTGATAGGATATTTTAACTCTCTCGAGCCTTGGGATTCTACCGACAAATCACAACCATGAGGTGTTGCACAGACTTTATTGTAATTGGCTCAGACAAATTATATACGGCTCTTTCTATAGACGCGCTACCAATAATCATGAAGCAGAATTGCAGATGTACACGTAAGGCACTGAAACAAAGTGCGGCCACAGAATATTTAGGAATACAGAAGTGAAATAGTCGGCAGGAAGGCGAACTCAGTCACACACGCCAGCAAAATGGCTTCCCTGGCCAGCAACATAGCGGAAACACCTACTGCCAATCAGCGTGAGGCAGCTGCTTTGCTAGTCGGCAGACAGGCCAATAGGAAACCTGTAGTAACATGCAGGAGCCAAACAGACACGGGGCTGGAGTCTACAGCCTCGGGCAGCCAATAAGCGGCCAAGTTCGCCTATATCAAACGAGCCGCCACGTCATTTCACGTCTGTATTACTATTTAGTCTGTGGTGCGGCAAAATTATTTTCGCGAAAAACCAGGGCCCTTAACCATAATCTCTAACAATAATATTATTCTCCTGTCACTGGGGTTGTGTGGTTGGACAACTCTTACCCTGCCTCTCACCAGTGGCGGCTCGTGGGTTGTTGCCAGGTGGGGCTGCAGATAGTCGGAACTTGTACACTCTCGATGAACGCGCCGTAGACCAACGACCATGAAATATTTGCCGGCTACTAGATGTGTTGTGACCACTCAGTAGTAAGGGGCACCTGCACATCAGCGTGTCAGTGGCTGTAGGGTCAACCAGTGCACAATTTTGTACAACTCTTGGTAACTGCAGCCCTACCTGGCAACAACCCACGAGCAGCCACTTATTCTCGCACACTTTTGGCAGAAGAGTGTATCTGCCTCTGCCATTCTAATAATTCCACAGACAGCTCACAGTTGTTGTACTGTCACTGCTAGAGCCACGATTTTATGGCGAAAACATTTCTGCAACTTTTGGTTTCATTACGTTATGTGCAGATCTGTAGCTCTGTCACATTGTTTGTGATTGGATGATGCAGATCTGCCGATGTGCATGTGAGACACTGGAACAAGGGCGGGGAAAAAATCTTTTCGAGACAAAATCGTGGCCCTTCACATAGCCGTAACTAGTAAAAGGCCGTGGCTTCCGATATGGGAACCCTAGCTCATATGCATTTCACTGAATTATATATTATTTATTCATACAGACAAAGCAGGGAAATATATTGTCTTGTGAAATATTAATGTGGCCCTTTTGACAGGGTTGCCGCATCGAAAGCCGCAGACTTCAAGTAGAGACCCCTATGGTTAGTCGCCTGAAAATGTTGTGTCTTCTTTAGGGCTCTAGATATAAAGCAAACAACTGTAAATTGATGTCACTCTTGCAATTGGCTCTCGACTTACTTCGAGCCTACTGGAAGGGGATGACCAATAGTAAAGAAGTACCTAGCTATGCGTCCAATTATGTGGTATTGCCGCGTCAACGAGCATCCAATGATCAGCTTGAAGCTAGTCATCGCGTTAGTGCACCCACTTATTTACCCGGTCTCTATAGCTATGTTTGCGTGGACGAAGACTACATACCGAAGTGTGATTGCATCAATATTCTTAGCAACGTCCGTCGCCCATCGCTAGGCGACGTAATATTACGATCACATCATCTTTGAGCGTTAAGATTTTTTTGCAGGTAACAGTTGGTTGACTTGTGAAGTCACAGCTAAGAAACTAGTTATTAGGCGTGGCGCAGGGCAACATCAAAGCACTGCGCTTCGTAACCGAATCTCGATTTACAGGTTGAACGAGGTCCCGTCCCGCTTTTGCCCTGGAGAAATGGGTCGTCCGCAACTCCGTCCCGCGAACCAGAAGGTCGGTCGCGCCGTTGATACAGGTGGTTGTGCGTGGGTGACGGGCGGAGGTGAGGGTGGAGAAACAGACCGTTTCTCCAGCTGGCGGTTCAGTCGTTTGTTCCCATCGACACTGCAAATTACTCCAGGGCGACACGAGGGTTAGGAGGAGGTGGGGGAGAGTGGTTCTGGAGCGGGTTTTTGTTCCCGTCGCATTTCGGGAAAAAGGACGTCCGGGAGTTGATCGTCGTCGGAATGGGTCGGTGGTGTGCGGGCTCCACGGGCAAACGGTCTCCCGGCGAACCAGTTTGACCGGCCTCCACCAGCATCGTCGCCGATGCGACAAGCGAGAAAAGGAAGCGACGGCTGGGAGGAGGCGGTTGTTCTTGGGCGCGGGGGGGTTACAACACGTCCGACTTCCTTCCGAGGCAGCGGGCGGACGCGTCTCTCGACGACGACGAACGCCACCGCCGAAACTCGTCCGTCCGGTTTGTCCTGCCGCCCCTGTTTTCGTTCCGAGATGTGGGAGAAGCTCTTCACCGAGTGCATAGGGGCGCCGCAAGCCGGTCCCATTAGGCGGCGCGACCGGGCAGGACTTGCACGATAATTACCGCGCGAAAACAGTCGTCCGGAGGAGAGTCCATTACCTCTGTTCCACCAGGTGCGCGTCGTCGGGGGTCCCCGTCGAAGAGGCGCGCGCGTCGGAGCGACGCCTACCGTCTGATTGGACCGCCGCTGCTACCGGGCAGGCCAATCGCGGGCCGCGGCGCCACGTCGGCAGGTGTCGCGAGCAGCGACCTTGAACTTGAACTTCTGTGTCCGTAGAACAGCCAAGTGCAGCTTACAGAAGCGCAGCCGCAGTGTGCACCACCGACTCCACTTAATAAATTTGCCTTCTTCAAAACAATAACTGAAAATTTGGTACACTGGGAGCCTGTAGCAGCTTTCTTAATTTCACGGACAGGAATAGTTCCCGGATTTTTTTTTTATGGCAAGAAGTAATCCAAAGATGTGTTCATTTTTGCCTGAGTGCAACTGGATCAAGGATCAGACATTCTCTGGCAAATAAGTGCCTGTAATAACATAAGGATCTAATACCATCCTAACAGTTCTGAAGGAAAAAATGGTTATCGCTCTGTAGAGTAGCATTCAGTGAAAAAACAGCTGAGTACCGAGAACGCATAGTTAAGTGGAGTATAACTTGCATGATCACAACAATTCCTGGTATCTGCTTAATTTTAAAGTTCTTGAATTTTATCTACTGAATTGTGAGATGAATGGTGTTGGATCCTACAACTTTGCCTCGTTCATTCAGAGTGTGAAAGGCCACCCACAATTACTCACGAAGAAAATAATTTTCGTTGGTTTTGTGGGCAGAATTAGACTAGTGCAATACTTCTGTTACTTTCGGTGCATTGCCGGATTCGTGAAAAAGCCTGTACGGTCGGCAATTATTGATTGATACTACACTTCCAGGCACTCAAAATTGTATTAACTGGCCATAAGAAGCAACTGTGATAGATTTGTGACCTGTGTTTAAGTATTTTTCTAATGCTACACTTGGAGAAACTAATTAATGCGTAACTGAATGGGTTAAAACACTTTTTCCCATTTTGTGCGGCTTATTCATCAGTTAGCAGATGCATTTTTAATGACATTCGAAGACAAGTTTCAGCAGAAAACTTTTACGACTGTTTGCGTTTACGTCTCTTGACTATCGTGTTTGAAAGTGTTTTAATCTCACACTCCAAGTGTTTGTAGATGGAGGAAAGTAAGGTCAGTGGACTTTACGTCTCGTCGACAACGAGGTCATTAGAGACAGTGAAACTCAACTTAATACAACGACAGGAAGTGGGAGAGGAGTCGGCCATGACCTTTGTAAAAGAACCATCCACCATTCGCCTAAGACGATTTCGGGAAACCATGGAAAACCGAAACCAAGGTGGCCATATCTGGAGGATTTAACCCGAATCCTCCCGAATGCGAGTCCGAGGCGGTACCGTTGCGTCACCTCGCTTGGTTATGTACAAGAATCTCAAACTTCTAGTGTACAATAAACCTTAAACCCCAATCAAAATAAGACATTATCATTTATCTTTACACACGTGCTACAACAAAAGAAAATCTTAGGCTTGCGCACAGAGCAATGAAATATCCTTGGGTTCACACAGAAATTAACTCAACAAAGCAGGACGATCTAAACCATAGTACAATAGAAAGCCTTACAATTCACTTAATTTACACTCATCAGAAACGTCCCGCACTCGAAATAAATATCATATGAGAAGGTTATCGCCTCCCGAATGCAGACTTATGACGACTCAATGGGAAAAATGGACGGAACGTACATATGATTGCGAAGTCTAACCGATATATCGTTGAAAACTCAACAGTTCCGGGTTTATATTTGTTGTACGTGGTGTGATTGTAAGAAGAACAACTAGAGCAATTATGAAGTATACCTACTTCAAGATATTGCCGTGGATTTGAATCATTCCTTGAGAACCAGGGACCTGCTAAATTTGCGTTATTGTTTTGTGAGAGCTAAGCATCACTACGTTGTATACATAGGGACCCTTGTTTTTCGCGAAAATAATTTTGCCCCAGTTCGTTTCGGTGTCTTACGTGTAGCCTACATCTGCAGTTATGTTTCGTGGTCAGTAATTTGATATTTTAACCCTCACGACCTTGGGATTCTACCAACAAATCACAGAAGTGTGGTGTTTCAGGAGCGTTATTGTAATTGGCTCAGTAAAATGAGAGACGACTCTTCACATAGACAAGCTTCCAATAACCATAAAGCAGAATTGCAGATGTGCATGTAAGGCATTGAAACAAACTGGGGCGAATTCTTTTCGTGAAAAACAGAGGTCCCTATGTGTACATGTCAGAGCACAATCTGAGATTATATTGGCCGCAAGCCTTTATGCGTTGTCAGTTAAGTTTGTGACTTCTTACAGAATATTTGTTACAATAAGGTGCTAGCGTTCGTCGAGGCCACGACCGTGTCCGTTAAAGGCATACGTCTTTCGAACCTTAATTGCGCGGTCTACCGCAATTTTCATGCCATTTTTTTATATGTGCCAGTTGTTATTTTTCTTATTTTAGACACAAAATGTGACTAAATTCGACTCTTATGAAATTTTTTTATGTCTCATAGTTTTCGTGTAATGGCTTGTAAAAGTCATATTTTGCATGTTTCCGTTTTAACAACTACACAAAATCCAACTGATAAACCTAACTCAATAAATCACAGTGGATAAAGACATTGCAGGCCACAATGTCATGCTCATAAAAATAAGGGGAAAAAATATTTGTATTTAAAAAAAATTATATTGAATATTTTAAATTTTAATTTTTAGTTTCAGCATTTCTTTTTAACTCAAATACATTTTATTCTTTATTTTTATGAGCATGAAATTGTAGCCTGCAATGTCTTTATCCACTGTGATTTTTTTTTAGTTTGGTATATCAGTTGGATTTAGTGTAGTCGTTAAAACGGAAACATGCAAAATATGACTTTTACAAGCCTTTACGCGAAAACTATGAGATATAAAACAATTTCATAAGAGCCAAATTTAGTCACATTTTGTTTCTAAAATAAGAAAAAAAATATCTGATATAAAAAATGGCGATGAAAATTGCGGTAGCCGCACCCTTAATACAGTTAAGCTCTAGGCCTACTAGAGTAACGATTTTGTCGCGAACAATTTTTTGCAACATTTGGCTTCAGTGCCTTATAGATGCACTTCGACAGTTCTGATTCATGGTAATTGGCAGCATGTCTTTGTTCAGACTGGTCTCTCATTTGACTGCAGCAATCAGAGTAAGGCAATTGTGGCATCATACGTCTGTGATTGGCCAGTAGAAACCCAAGACAAGTGACAATTAAAACATCCAGTCACTAACCAGGAAGCAGAACTGCATCCGCGTACTTTAAGCATTGAAACCTATTGATAGGGCCACGATTTTGTCGCGAAAAGATTTTTGCCCCACTTTGTTTCAATGTCTCTCGTGCACATCGGCAGCTCTGCTTCATTGTTATTGGCAGCGTGTCTTTGTTCTGACATGTCCCTCATTTGACTGCACCAATCAGAAAAGGTTATTGTGACTCCTTACGTCTGTAATTTGCCAAGGTAAGTGAGAGTAAAATTATCCAATTACGGGCGATGTAGCAGACCTGTAGACGTGCACATGACGCATCGAAACCAAATGTTGCAAATATCTTTTCACCATAAAATCGTGGCTCTACCTATTGATGCAGAAATCTTTCCGCCATAGAATTGTGGCTCTATAATGAACACACTTTCGGGGTCTGAGTATACACAGTACAATAAATTCTAAGGTCCAGGTAATTGAAATCGTGAAATTTTCCAGTCCCCACCTACATATATTTGGAGTACAGTCTGCTGTAAGAAAATAACGCGAAAGTTGCCTTTCTATTGATTACTACTGTCAGGGACGAGAACATGTTGCGTAACTTTAATCCATAGTTAGAGACACTGGAAAATCGCGAAAACATTTAACATAGTCTCCAATAAACTGTAGCATCTCAATTGCGACACGTGTTAACAGTTTTCTGGTAAATCACACACGTTCTGTGTTAAAACTGTACAGTTCTAATTGGGTCCGTTGAAGAGGGACACAGTGCTTCATATAAACCACAGCCAATATAGGTACAAAACCTTCAGTGTTATACATAGCATGTTGAAGCCTAGCAAACAATCAACTTTTCCCGCGATTTACCAGTGTCTCTATCCATAGTGTATAGAACCGAAATGACGTGGTGGCTTCCTTGTCTTGTGGGTACTTGTTGTGCTGATGGCTGTATGAGACTCGAGACAGCGCCTTGCAGTGATTGGCCGCTACATGATGTGGTAGATTTCCTTTTTACCGTTCGAAGTGTAATTATGAACTAGGCCTACGTTAATAATTTTTATATTATAGTTTACGATAACTATCTATTTAATTTTATTTTCAAGCTAAGGTAATAAAGTGTAACGAAATATCATTCGAATACCTATCGCAATGTGTTAAGTTTGTAATTACACCTCATAATCAGAGACATGAAAATTCGCGTTATCATTTGGTAGCAGACTAAACTTCACTTTCCTATACATAACAGAGCATAATATGTTATTCAATTCACCACGAACTTTCGTGTGTTGTAATTTACATGTGTTTCGTCTTTACAGAGATTGGCCTCTCTACCGTGTAAGCAAATTCCGCGGCAAGTCACGACAATATTGGCCAGCCGGATACTTCGAACGAGCCTATAGTCACTTGGAGTCTAGTCAGCTGTCAGAAAATAACGCGAATTTTGCGCGTATCTTCTCATAATTCATTAACTTCTGTAGCTGTGGTAGAACTGCATTCACAGGAACTTGTGTTTTCCTCTTATTGTTTACAATTGGATTATAAGTTTGTTCGATACACCCCGAAGAATACTGTGAAATAAATGCTTTGCAGCAAAACTTGTTTTGCAACAAGGAAAAAAACTGGCCAAATATGCATCAGACGATAAACAAACAGCGTTGACTGAGAGTTTGTAAACAACAGTAATTATTAAATTGACCTTCTTGCTCTGAATATTAAAATAATACATTGTGACAATAAGTACTTTCGAAATTTAGAATTATATTTCGTGACAGGTCATATTTAAGGTCAGGAAATATTTGCGAGTCAAATTACTTGAATGAAAGCCCTTTGCGATTTTATTACTGTCCGCTCTCTCGCTTGATCAAGAGGCAAGTGATTCAGGTTTGTGTTTCCTTGGAAAACTGTTATTGTCTCAGATTTACACAAATCGAGTCATATACAAGGAAATTAAAAATTCGCGATTTCAATAACCTGCATGTTAACAATATATACTCAAGCCTCGTGTATTCGTTCATTCTCTGCTTTTTCAGTGAGTAGCAGATAAAGATCTAATAATAGGGGACTGAGCATACACAGGACCGGTGGCGTGTGGTGAGCAGTTGCAAGGTAAGATGGTATTTGCTCAGTGCTGTACAGTCTCAGCGAGCCCAGAAAAACTAGTAACAACCGTATAACTGGGCTTAAGGCCTCGCTATTTAATTTTACAGTGGTTTCGAAAATATTTTATTAATCGTAAAATAATACATATATCAAAAATTAATTCTTTCAGTTTTAACCCTTATATTTCATCGTTTGTATCTGAATTTTTTTTTGTTGTAATACAACGAACGGATTTTTAGATTTTTGTCCCTGAAACATCACATACTTTGTTGTCAAAATAAGCCGAAATGAAGCAAAATAATATTTTTCTAGCAAACGGTACAACATTAAAAAAAAACACTCTGGCAAAATTGTGTATCGTATGACTTACACAGTCTCAAATTATTTCAAAGCATTTGGTTTTAAAATGTTTGAGTCACATGCAATTGTTTGAAATACATGAAAGAACATGGCCTTAACAAACGTAATTCAGCCACTCACTACTGTAGTTAGCAGCAAGGCACCCATTAAGGGCCTTGCCTACCTCAGAGCTCTGGCGGCAGTAAGGATAATGTTTTACATGTCAAATTAGGTTTGGTGGTGCTCAGTCTCGTTTTGTGATATCACTTTCGGACAGAAACTAATTTCTGCATCGAGAAAAGGGAAATAATTCTAAATGAATTACATTTCAATGTAAACCTTTTGAATGGCCAGTTTCGAGTGTTTACAGTGTGTAAAAATGTAATTTATTTTTGCTCAGTGTTTTCAAGGTATTGTAAAAATTGCGTTAAGGCCTGGCTTGGAGGAGGCAGTTGTGATTCTGAATAGCGTAGAGCGCGCATGTTGCTCACAGCGCCAACGTGTAACATGGGCTGGAAGAACAGGTTTCCCGGTGGGTGGAGGTGCCAGGGAGAGAGAGAGAGAGAGAGAGACTGACGGCTCGATGTCGTATTGTGATAATACTAGCAAAACCGGTTTGGAGCTTCACTTGTCTTGCTACACTATCATGCAAACTTGAGAGGAGTTTACTGATAAAATAATCTCATTTATCAGCAAAATAAATACAAACTTGTTATAAACATACCGCTGCTCTATTTTTTATTACAAAGTG